>JAVQJD010082431.1:0-19146 GCA_036023655.1 Nannoperca australis | reverse complement strand
ACTGATAATAGGTACAATGAGAACTATAGCCCTTTTGTTTCGTTTATTCTTCATATTATTTAACTATCTATCTATCTATCTATCTAACTATCTATCTATCTATCTATCTATCTATCTATCTATCTATCTATCTATCTATCTATCTATCTATAAACAAATAAACGAACAATGTATGCGTAAAAAGTATGACCTTTTAACCTGCACTTTACTTCCTGAACACCCTATGCATTATTGCTTTCTAATGAAAAAAAAACACCCTTTCATGTGCGTCTCTGGTAACTTTGAGGCACCCAACGTGGGGAGCGCGAGAGAGAGAGAGAGAGAGAGAGAGAGAGAGAGAGAGAGAGGTAACCGGCACCTGCACAAGGAGGAACTCTCTCTCCCTTGCTTTGTCTCTCTCTCCTTCCCGTTCACTCATAATAGGATAATTGATAGATAGATAGCTTTAATAGTCAATAACAGTGGACTCAGAGACCCGAGCGAGGTCGCCGGAAGCTCGGAGGAGAAACTTCGCTCTCTGCTCCGAGCAGCAAGTTGCAGCAGGACTTTGAGCGCCGGAGATGCTCTGAGAAGAACTGGGAGTTGATAACCAGAACACTTTTCTACCGCCTGGAAGATTGCGTTTCTTACAGGTAGGGGCTTCTTGAACTTATATAACTGTATGTAACATGTTAATTCACAATATTCCTTTTTCTTAAGTTAACTTTGGTCAAAATATGCTTAACAATTGAAATAGTGGATCGACCGGCAGAATGGACAAAACTTAATGACATAAGTATCTTAATTGCGTTTAAAGTAAGATTTCGATTTTAAAAATAATACCAATTTTTGCTATTTATTTCACTTGAGGTAGGCTATTTGATTTTGTTGCAATATTTTCGGCAGATGGTCATCAAAGGAACCTATTGTAATATTTGGTCAATTTAAAAAATGGTCAGAAACTATTAAAATTATTTGTCTTAATATATAATTCCCACTTTTTAGTAAACAAACTGCCTATTTTATTTTTCTTGACATTACAGCGAAATTCAGTCGCATTTACTGTAATGACCCTTCAATCAATATTTTTTCAGGCAAATTAGCCAACATTTCAGCTGCGTCCTGCTGATTGCAAAAGTGTCCTAATTAAAGGATTTCCCCGTCACTGCAGATATGGATCAGAGGGCAGTGTGTGCCGGATGCCACCAGCTGATCACAGACAGATTCCTGCTCAGAGTCACTGGCGGCCTCTGGCATGAGGAGTGTGTGCGGTGCGCGGCGTGCGGGGACACGCTCAAGAACTCCTGCTTTCTGCGGGACCGCAAACTTTACTGCAAGCGGGACTATGCTGAGTGAGTGCTGATCTCCAACTCTTCACTGTTGTTTGGTTTCTCCTGGTGTTACAGCTGAAATCAACAAGTCATTTTCTAGGTTAAGCACATCTGATTTAACATTGTTATGTCATTATTTCTCCTTTTTGCATTAAGATATACCATTTGATTTAAGTTAAGGAATATGTTTTTTATGGACGTCCAAAGTTATGTGACTTTATTATTTTCATTACAGTTTGTGGTGGAACAAACATTTATGAATTATGCAAAAAATAATCACATTTTACCTGAACCCCATTTATTGTTTAAAAAAACACGATATTTTTACATCTAATTTAGTTTTTTCTATTGTCTACTGCTATTACACACTTTTAGCTTTGGCACATGCCTATATGTTGCCATTATACTACCAGCATTATAGTCCATGTTAAAAGAAAAACATTTACTAATATAGTCTACATTTTAATTTTGTTATAGGCTGCTTTTTTATTTTATCACATTTTATTCATATTTTTGGCCCAGGGTGCAACAATTATTGTGTTATTATGCCCCTTTTCACAACAGATCCCTTGTCCAGATCTGACCTTGACTAAGAATGTGTGTGTGTGTGTGTGTGTGTGTGTGTGTGTGTGTGTGTGTGTGTGTGTGTCAGAAAAATAAAGACAGGGACAGAGAGACATAGATAATTATTTTTATAGTAACTTAATTCCTATTCCTACTACGTTTTACATACAGTACACATGGGTATATTTTATAGTTTATAAAAACACTCTCACTGTGTTTGTGTGTGTGTGTGTGTGTTGTGTTTGTGTGTATATGGTGTAAGTTGACTTCCGGGGAACTTGGCACAGTGCTCTAAGAGAACAAGGTGACTGTAGGAGGAAGGGGTGGCCGGGGAGCTGGAATGCGAGAACACTATTGTGCGTATATGCATATACACACACACGTGCACGGACACAAAACAACACGGTCACACCTCCTCACACACATACGGCAAACACACATACAACACACAACCAGGGGTAGAGCTCAACTGACACATTGTCAAAATGTGTTAAAATTTCTAGGCTCATTGGCGTTGCAACTGCAAGCTGGGGACAACATATGGTCTCACCGATGAGGCGGCCACCTCCCCCCAAAAAAACTCCCACCGCCATCACCAATTGCCCGTCTCCCTCCTACCCGCCCACTGCCACTGCCTCATCCCCTCATTCTTCCTCCAAAACATGCGCTCACCTAAACAAGAGCCAAGACAAAACCTGCATACCCTAACAGGCAGCACATTATTTCTGAACAATTTAGTGACGGCTGTTCTGCCAAGCAGGCATGCAAACAAGAAGTGTTACACACTGGTCTAAAATGCTCCCATCATGTTCCCAGTCAGCTGAATTACACTGCTGTGGTGTTGGAGGCCTACATGCATGTGTGAGCAGAGTATCTGTTAGCAGAACATTTAAAACATGCCATTTTTTTATTTTATGAATGGATGGATGGAAATCAGAGTGGACTCTTGTAAAACCACACAATTCAATGTGCTTAGCGTGATCAGCGGAGATCATAAAAAGAGGATGGCTGAGAGGTAATTGGGAGAGTAAAGCCATATGTCAGAAGGTCTGGTGCATCCCTACCAGAGAGACGTTGAGGCTGGTGTGAACTTATTTTGGGGGACAGTGCGCTCCATGAGCCCTGGCGTTATATGCTGTGGCATCTGGAAAGCTCTGCTCACAGCAGCCCCTGTGTCGAGCGATGGGACAACGCCCAGCCGACCGTGAGATATCTGACCTGACCAATTAGCAGGAGGCCTGGTGCCAGAGCTCTGCCTCTGAGGTCTCACGTCTCCGCCTCCCTGCTCGTCCTGTCTGGCATTATTACAGCCTATAACACATCAGCGCCACTTTTGTACAAGATGAAGGTTTTAAAAGTCTGTCAGTGTTTCTCTCGCATTGCAAACTGTGTTCTACTCCCTCCGTTCTTTTGATCAAGGACTAGTGTGAAGCCAGCTCATAAGTGACGATTATTCTATACTGTGACAATATTTGTCTCTTATCACACGCTGAATTCTCTGTCTGAATCTTGTTTTTTGCTTTATCAATGCCTGTTCATGAAGGCTAAAGACAATAATACCAGTATTTGAAATCCCTGAACAAAGCATTTTATATTATGACATTCTTCTTCACACCAAATTCAAGTATTTTATATGTAAAGATTATTGTTTAGATTAATGCCCAGGCATTTCAGAGTGAGGAGCAAACTTAAACCAAATCCTTCCCACTATTCAAGACCAGATTTGAGCAAGTGTAATTAAACATAATATTAACAAGATCAATATCAACAAAACAAAATTAAAATCAAAAAAAAAAAAAACGTATTACGAAAATAGAAAAAAAAAGGATCAGGACAATATCACATTCAAACAAAATAGAAATAAAACTTAAAAAATACATGAAAGGTATTCAGTCTGGCACCTAGAGGCATCATTGAGGTAGTTTTGATGTTTTTTAGATATGTGACCATTAATAGATGCATGCTTTTATTATACTTAGCTATACTTTGTTATTGATAATGGAGCATTACTTGACAGTATCCTAAGTGCTTTATCTGTGAAGCTTAAACAGACATCTTGTAATTCAGTACAGATTAAATAATTCAAACAAGTTACAGGAGTTCTTTTTGTGTCTTTTGGCACAGTTTGACAATTGTTTAAATACATGTATCATTTACCGGACCAGTGTAACTTTAATAGCAACTTTAAACTTGTGCAGTACAGCAGCAGAATGCAACGATTAGGATTTTAGAAGATCAATAATTGAGTTCAGCAGAATTTCTTCTAGCTTTATGATTTTATTTACTTTTTCATGAGTTCAAAACATCTGATTTAACCCCAAAACCAACTGACTGATAATTATTAATTATTAATTATATATAGACAATTAATTATGTCTTTAGCCCTGTTTACCAAAACTCATTAAACCATTGGCAATATTAATGGTATTGGTATAAATTCCTCTAAGACTGACATATCAGAAATAACCACTGGAGCTTTTTTATGTATTAACTCATTAATGATTAGTTGATCTAGATGATTGGATGGTTTTATTTTCTTTTGGCCATCCTTGGTGAATTAATACATTTGTCGTAATATTTCATATTCCACATATCCATATATTTTTTAAATGGCACTTAGATTCAGTATTTCAATAATAATAATAATGATAATCTATGTATCTGCTTGTCAGAGACATTGGTAATAAATATTCCTGACATCATTGCATTTGTTTGCCTGACCTGTAGCAGTCATACAGGACACACAATACACACAACAGACTGTACTGTAATTTAATGAGATCAGTATGCAAATTCATGTCTGACAATGTGATGTTTAGGTTGGTCAGATTGTCAGTAGATTTAGATTGGCTAAACGGTTCAGTGGTCAGGTGGACTAGACATCAGATTGGTCGTCAGATCAGCGGTGTGACCGGCGGTGCACTTGACCCGGAGATCTGTATCTGATACACGCTCTCTGTTGGTGTGTGTGTTCAGCAAAGGATCCAGGTTAACATGATCCAGAAACAGGATCTGTCGCTCTGCGTGTCCACTAGACCAACAGTCTGTTTGCCTGACTGCCAAAGGTCAGCACTGAAGTCAGGGCAAGAACAATGAGAGGGGAGGGCTTTGCTCTTGAGTGTGTGTGTCTGTGTGTGTGTGTGTGTGTGTGTGTGTGTGTGTGCATTTCTGCAAAACACTCATCTTCTTGTACAGTGCATCTACCTTGAGAGTGCCTGACCCTGGCCATGTCAGTGTGGAGGAGCGTGGGATTTTGCTGACTTATTTTTCTGTAATGATCTTGTCACTAATTACCATGTCTAAATTCAGCGTGACTGAGTGTTCCCGCTCTCCTGGCAGGGCCTCAGGGCCAATCATGACAACGGAAACTCTGAAATATTAAACACCTTGAGCTGCTCCATAAGTATTGGAGGTACTCTTACCTTTGCATTAACAACGCTTAAGAATACTGGGCATAATAAGACGAACTGAACAAGGCGTATAATGGAAAAGCGATTCTCGAAACATGAACGATCTCAGAACATTAATGCCCGGAGTTTCTTCTTCCCTGACATCTAGCATTAGCATCACATTGAGACATTTAATCAAGTATTTTGCTGCATCATAGAAACATTCCGGGTATTTCCTCTTCCACACTTCCTTTGAAAATGTTTCGTTGATGCATCTTGTGTTGCCACAGGAATGCACATACCGCAGACGGTATGTTGGCCATATTAAAGCGCATACCACTGAGTCTGTGGAACAGACGACTCGGATGGGTCAAGCAGTCTAACTGACCCTCCTGAGCTGCTGGGAATGGGCTTTACCGTTTCCCCAGCGACCCCACAGCAACAGTGAGAGGTCCCAGCAATGTTTGGCTTTAGGATGTTGCAGCTCCAGACCTCTTGACAGGGATGTCTCAACCTGGGTGTTTGCTTCATGTTTAGTCTGAAATGTTTGTTGAGTTTGTAAATATTGTGCTAAATGTCAATTTTACATATATTCAAAAGAAAGTCAAATGCAGTATTTGTTTCACTAGAAATGTGAAGTCTAAAATATTTATTTGATGTGGGTCCTGAAATCACACGACTTTTGGTGTGTCTGGATGCTTTGAAAGACCCTATGACACAGCATCTTTTCACTGAAAACCATAATCATAACTGTCTGAGACAAAATACATAAATTAACAATTAAATCATTGACTAAAAATAAGTTAATATTTATATTATATTTTAATTAAAGTTTACAATGTAATCTGCAGTTGACCACATAGGTGGCCAATACAAGATAAATGCTAAGGGCTAATATTACTCTGTTATTTAAAGGATTTTATTTTCTATTTGCCCATAGCTTAGTTGCATTGATCCGTAATAAAGAAACTTAGAGTTACATTTTTTATTTTCTACTAACATCTAATTCACTAATGGTTTTTCTAATGCCTACAAAGTAGCCCAAAAAAATTCAGATTGAGTCAGTGATATATGTAGGCACTCCTTAAAGGCCTCATGAAGTATTTTTATGTGAAAACAAAAACATGGAGAAAAGCTGTCACTTTCTCATGCCTCTTGGCTGACTGGCCTGACTAGTCTGGTGACCCAGTCAGGTCTGGAGACAAACACCATCCCCAGAATGATGACGCATCATCCTGCGTGACAGACCCAAAATGCCGCGGTGTCAGCCAGCGGACAATGGTCCTGCTGCTTGGGGGCTGGCTCTGTCTTTGTCCCGTTCTGGTTAAGCAGACTTAGGGATAATTCCGCAGATAATTCATGGGACCGGCAGCTCAGCCTCTCCCACCGGGAGATCTGATTCCCCCCCTCTGCCTGGAGCCATGGCCTGCCGAGAGCTTTTCTCCTGCCTCCCCAGGAGCACAGCCTCGGACACGGCAGCCGGAGCCACGGCAACAGTCTCTGAGGCTAAACTCACCAGTCCTGGTTGCCAGGCGCTAAGATGCACACCCGGCACGCTAAGGGTATGTGTCTGAGTGGTCGGGGCAAGAGGAGGAGGAGGAGAGGAGAGAAGTCAGGTTGGCAGTTGTTTTGAGTGACAGCTCGACTCAGCAACATTCCCCAAGTCAACCAAGCATTTTTTTTCTCATGGAGTCCCCTCTTACTGAGGTGTGAGGGGTCCTCAAGTGTCTCAGCTTATAGGCCTACTCAAGCTCCACCCAGCCACACAAAAGCATTAATCTCTGTTATTTACTGAGCTCTCACAATTTCTCTCTATTTCCTCCCTTGTTACACCCCTACCCTCCTATTCATCTCTCCAGTCTGTTTGCAGTGCGTTGTGGGGGCTGTGCAGAGACCATCTCTCCCACAGAGTTGGTGATGCGTGCAGGGGCCGCTGTGTTCCACCTGCGCTGCTTCACCTGCAGTGTGTGTTCCTGCCGCCTGCAGACCGGAGATCGCTGCGTCCTCAGGGAGGGACAGCTACTGTGTGCCAGAGAAGACTACCACCAGTGTCTGGCCAGCCCGACCTCTTCCGACACAGGTACAGGCTGTATACAGAATGTGTGTAACGAATGTGTGTGGGTGGGTACATGTACACTAAGCACTGGGTTAAAACCAACCCAACAGCAATGGAATAATTTATTACATTTTCCCAGCATGAATGGGCAGAAAACCATCCCAAAAAGTTGAATTTAATCTTTATTACTATGACTGGCTATACTGGCTATTACTATTACTGAGATCTCAGAATGGTGTCTCTCAACATTTATCTTCTTTATGTGAATGCCTTGTAGGGGAATAAACATTTTCAATCACTTCTCTGCCCCCTAGGTAAAAGTGAAGATGAAGAAGAAGAGCAGGAGGAATCTGGGAGGGTTAAAGGCAGACGAGCTAGATCAGAAGACCTGGACAGCAAACGTCCCAAAAGGCCGCGCACTATTCTGACCACTCAACAGAGACGGACCTTTAAAGCCTCCTTTGAGGTGTCATCCAAGCCTTGCCGAAAGGTAGTGTGTTTATTATGTCTCTCATTTCACTGTAGTTTTTTAATTTGAACAAAATAGAATTAGTTTTAATGGTAAGATCCTTAAAGTTGATTCCCTTCTCTCCCTCAGGATGTGATCAGAAAATCATTGTATCCTGTGTTGTTGTCATGCGTTTCAGAAAGAACAAAGAAATAACTCCTCAAAATGTAAAAGAAAGAAAATGTAGAAGTTAGCCCAGAAGAGCAGGATTTCACCTGTCTACTGTGTATAATGCTATTGGGCAGATGGATAGATATGCCATAGCCATGACTACACCACAAAGCAGACTTGACTTTAAAAATGTAACCTTCATGTGACCTCCTCTCTCTTTCTATTTTCCTATTTTTTACACGTCCTTTCTTACTTTCTCCTGCCCCCTGAATCTTGATCCAAGGTAAGGGAGACCTTGGCAGCAGAGACTGGTCTGAGCGTCCGGGTTGTGCAGGTCTGGTTCCAGAACCAAAGAGCCAAAGTAATACAAAGCACGCACACACACACACACACACACACACACAGTCATATGCGCTACTAATAAAAGGACTCTTTCTGCACCGTGTTTGTATGCCAGAGTAGAAATCAGCCTGGTTATCTCTTCATACAGGAAACTGATGACATCTCATTGCGAGATCACTGTAGATTAAACCCCATATTTCCTCACAAAGTGGGCTCATGTGTGGTTTCCCTCCTCCACTGAAAGATGTCCTTTACCTCGCTGTTAATACTTTGCAATTGAGTGAACACACTCGTATGCCTGGGTGGTGGAGGCAGTGTTTTACACTAGGCCTGTTTGTGAGCTTTATATCTACTGGTGCATGTTTTTAGATGAAGAAACTGGCCAGGAGACAGCAGCAGCAGCAGGAGCAGCAGCAGCAGCAGACTCAGGAGCAGCGTGAGCACCCATCACATCACACAGGTATTGTACTCTTGGAAAATGTTTTAATAGGCACTTTATTACTCCCATATGATATGATATTCTAAAGATAAAGTTAGATGGACCTCTTCCTTTTCAGCGATGAGAAACTAAGAAAGAAAATGTCACGTAATCAAAAATATTTTACAATATTTTGTAGAAGTACAAGGAGTACAATAATCTTTTAGCAGACAGAATTAGGTAATAGTACAAAGGCAGGAGAGTCAGATTAGGCTAAATACCAGTCAGAACAATGTGCTGCTTTAAAATATTTCGGACAGAAATCCGTTAATAGAAGGTAATGATGGGTACAAATGCTGACTAAAAGACATTACTATAACAGACAGCAGTGAACACCCTCTCCCGTGTGTCTCCTGTGCACCACAGCGCCCTCCCGTGGCGGTTTAACCTCTGAGATAGATCGCCTGGGGTCCTCCTATACCCACATTCAGCAGCAGCAGCAGCAGATGGGACTCACCACACTGGAGCAGCAGGACTATGACATGGACCCCTTCAGACAGGGCCTGACCCCGCCTCAGATGCCAGGGGATCACATGCACCCCTACGGTAAAGACCTCAGTGCTGTCAAACCATGTTGGAGAATTACATATTTAAAGTATTGCTCTACAAAACGTCAGTGATTGTCATACTTAAAACAAACACAACATATTTTTAAAACGACATGATTTAATAGCTTTATATGAATATAATATATGAATTATTAGTTAATAATTAGTTAGGGTGTTATTATTTTAAAATGTCCAATAGTAGTTTGTTTATTTTTTCAATTCGATCACCAGTTAGCTTCAGCATTGTAACAATGTTTTCCAATGTTTCCAATGTTACCCTTCAACATCACCAACAATGACCTGAATCCACACCTCTCTCGCACAGTTACAAAACGTTGTATTTTCTTTACAAAGGTAGTGTTTATTGCAGGATTTGTGTATATTGGCTTTGTACACCCCGTGTGCAAATTAATTAATGACTCATTTAAAACTCAGTTATATTTTAACTGATTAAGTATTTCCATAAAGTTTAGTCGCATATGGTTGAAATTGGTAAAATAGTGTTAATGCATAAAGTCCTGTTAATTTACCATTTTGTTTACAGTAATGCTACTAATACATTTTTAGTTCTTTGTTTCAGAGTTACACATCTTGCACTCGCCAATCGGTGGGAGAAAATTATGCCATAACGCGCCAGAAAATGGCATGTTCTTTATATCAACCAATGATGTGACTAAGGCTTTATTATCAAGTGATCATCGATGTGTCTTTTTCAGGTTTTAAGGGTCTGTATGGTGACATAGACAGAGACCCTCTGTGTCATGTGGCTGACAGCGACTGCCTGGCCCTCGGTGACTCCTCTCTGCTCACCCCTATCGACCGCCTCTACTCCATGCAGGACTCTTACTTCACCTCCTGAGGGTGATGATCGGACTCAGTGAGAAAACGATGCGTCTCCCTCACTCTGCATCACGCTCTGGTTTCATCATTTATCTGTCTGTACCGTGCACAAGGTAGAAGAAGAAGTGGTTGCAAAATCACTGCCAAGGGGACGTGGGTACACTGTGAAACCATGCAATATACCATGTGCACCTCCATATAAACATGATTACACTACTGCCTCTTATGCTTTACAGTCCCACTGTACAACACAGGCTCCTGTGTATGCACGATACTGTCGGACCTCCCTCACTATGTTTGAATGTTAGATTATGAGATTATATCTACTAATGTAAATAGCTGTTTGGGTGTGTATTTGTATTTATTCTTACAATGTGTGTATGCTGTTGATCTTGAATGAATCAACAATGATCAATAAATAATGGTTATGATACAGTGAATTTTCAGCTTAAAGTGTGTGGCATAGTGAGTATGAAGCACAGGTGGATTTATTATGAACATGGGGTATTCATGCTGAGGGTTAGAGCCGGGTCAGTCCATCCTCGGTGCTTATCAGTCCAATCTAGGTGACAGGTCAGTGAGGCATCCTCCCCTGGCTGTTGGGTGGATCATCAGATTGTAAAATTCTGGGCTATGACAGCTGTATGGGTCAGTGGCAGGTAAGCATCACATCCACGCCGCCATTATCAACGCTCACATTGTGCTCCTCACGGTCAAAAGCCCTCGCTGCATTTTTCTGCCTTTTCCTTCCTCCAGTCATAGAGGATGGGAGAGGGGGGGGGGGGCGACCACCCAGGCACTCTGTCCAGCTGGAATGCACCAATCCCGGGGAAGGAGGTTGAGAAAACCCAGGGTGGGGGCTCCAGACAACGGAGGGGCTGAAAGCTGCGTCAGGGGAGAATGCCCAGGGTGACACAGAGATATGAAGCCCCACTGTATGGAGTGCCTCCTTGCCCCCGCCATGAACCCTCTCCTGGACCTATCTCATATTTCCCACTATGAAATCAGACCTTGCAGAGCAGAGAGCGCAAGTCAATGGTCAGGAACAATCTAACTGTCTGTCACCGTGGTATGCTACTGCCAACCAGAGCTAAAGAAGTGTGCGGCAGAGTATACTGAGTGTGTGTTTTTTCGAGTCTGCCTTTGTATCTGTGTCTGTATCTGTTCTAAGTGTCTGCTGGAATGTGGATGTGTGCATGCTCGTGTGTTAAGAGGGAACAACACTCTTTGTTGTAGGGACTAAAGTATCATAATGAATTTCCTTGTATCTTTAGAGGTAGATGAAGGGAGAAAAGCCAGAATTAAATATCAGGGAAGGAAGCCAAGGTGGTCACCTGCAGGGCCTTTTCCCTACTTGTGCGCGAGCCTGTGCGCAGTTGGCACACATATATGGTTGCCAGCAGCTGTGGGTGGGATGAGAAAAATAATCAAACCGTGATCATACGCTCACAGCGGGTAGCAATAACCTCATTATTATTCTGACGGTAGCCAAACAGTTTCCTGTCAGCAGTTTGGTTATTTATTGCACCCTTCATGCCAACCACAGGCCAGAAACCCTCTGTCTTTTAACCACTATAATTGGCTTCATGCTGTTGCAGCGCCAAGACAGATGCACATGCTTTGCTGAAGATACTCCATTGGCCATTTGCAGCACATATTTAAAGTCTGAGGGGTGCCGTATTGGCACAGAGACACAGAGAAGATTCTGAACAGTAGATACAGCCATTCAATAGAAATTTCATACTTAATTCAAACAATGGATTTACACTTAAATTGGAAAATACAAAATGGATATATTCCTAATAATCATCCCCTATAGGAAACATATGTTCAACACCATGTGAGTCTCAGTTCAGGCCATTAAATGTATATACTATACTTACAGTGGGGGTAGTGCATTGCCCCTCAGTGTGGGATCAGTGCCCAGTGTGACACGTTGAGCTGATACTGATTATAGATCATCTCCTTGCCACTCAGTGACGGGAGCGTTCTGGCCACTAAATGTGCTAAACTGACACTTCGTGGCAGTTTGGCAATCTCAGAGGTTTTCTGCCACTTCCGCAGTTGACCCCATAATATTTGTTCCAATGGGGAAGGTCAAATGTGGATAAACTGAGCAGCTAGGGAGGGCACCAGCAAGACAGGGTCACCCCACACTGCATGTCAACACTGATCACATACTAAATGTGCAGTATTTTGTGAGTCAGCTAAAAAATAAAATAAAATAAATGGGGACCATTCAAAAAGTGTTGATAGTTTATTGACAGTTAAGCAGTATACAAGCAAGACATAAAGCAAAAGCTGCACACACTGTACCATGAATGATTATCGTGATTTGGGTTATTCAATAACAAAAGAGGATGGTTTTCATGCAAAATGTGCATGATTATCTGAGTGGGAATCACAGTAAGTATCAAGTCTCATATAACAACAGCAAACATTAGCTTACAGTATTTGAAATTATTTTCTGCCAAAATCAAGAAAAAAAAAAAAAAAATCAAAATTCAAATGCTGGATTCTCTCTGTGTCCCCATGCTGGCACATCAGACATGATCGTATTTCCTGCAAAGATAAAAAATAATGATCAAGAATACACTATAAGTACTAGAACATACTCTGTATGTGTGTGTGTGTGTGTGTGTGTGTGTGAAGCTGCACAGCATCATTACAGTTAGGTCTTACCTCTTTTCTTAAATCGCATCATAATCAACAAACCCAGTCCTATCAGGACAAGTAGAACAACAACAGAGGCTGCTCCTACAGCCGTATACATCAGCATGGCAGTCCCCATTGGCATACCTTCCACTGGAACACATAAAATCACAATAAATACACATGTTTTTTTACACATTTAAACACAAACACACATTCATGCCCCCCTCGGGATGAATTCTAATCACTTCTGTGTTCCCTTCACTTTCCCTCCAGCGCCATCATCAGGACAAAATTTCAATATGTCCTGATGACCTGTAAAACTAAGGACCCTATGATCAGCCTCAGTTGTATTTTGTGTTTAGTGCGAATTACCTAATGTTAGCATGCTAACATGCTATATTAAGATGGTGAACATGATACACATTATACCAGCTTAATATCAGCATATAATATTAGTAATAATTCTAATGTTAGCATTGTCATTATGAGCATGTTCGGATGCCGACAAAAATCAACATACCTATGCATTTAGGCAGGCTGTCACTCCAAAACCCAGTGGCGGAGCAAAGCATCACCTCTGTGCCATTCAAGGAGAATCCCACTTTACAGGTGAAAAGACACTCTGAGCCAAAGCTGAAGTTCCCCAGAGGATGGGAGCAGTTCATGGACAGAGGCAAAGATAAGGCACGGATGGCCTTACACTGTACAGCTGAGATGTGACAAGGAGATCGTTTGTAATTACTTCCATTGCATTTGCTGTTTGGATATCAATACAGCAAAACAAAACTAGTAAGTTTAAGGTGATGCTGGGCACTCACGCTGGCAGGTGGGTG
Source organism: Nannoperca australis (assembly GCA_036023655.1). Taxonomy (NCBI): domain Eukaryota; kingdom Metazoa; phylum Chordata; class Actinopteri; order Centrarchiformes; family Percichthyidae; genus Nannoperca; species Nannoperca australis. The sequence goes on along the minus strand of JAVQJD010082431.1, from coordinate 5,512 downwards.
GATCCTGACTCCAGTAGCCTGAGTTGTTGCATTTCATACTTGATGTTCCTCTCAGCCTGAAACCCTCATTACAATCAAAGTCACAGTAGGAGCCATAGCTGAAAAGGGAGTATGGATGGCTACAGTTCATCCTCCCCTGTTGTGGAGCCTTGGCCACTAGGTGGCATGGCTGTGCTGTAGATAACATTGAACAAAAACCATGATTTAGACCAAATAGAAAATTTTGTTCAAGACATGTACCAAGTGTAGCTCTTTCATATTATGATTTATTACCCAGACAACAGGGTGTTTCTCTGCTCCACATGCCCAGAGAGGTGCACTCCGTGTCAGCAGTCCCATTCAGGACAAAGCCTTCCTCACATGTTGATGTGCACCGAGAACCAAAACTGAACTCTCCATGAGGATCAGAGCAGAGGAAGGAGCCATGAGCAGGAGAGCTCAGAGTGGGACATCTTTTAACTGTTAAAAGAACAGAGACATGGAGAGTCCAATATATTTAAGACCTTTACATGGTAAAGAATTCCATTCAAGACATCAAGCCCTTTTCTGTGGATTATGATTAGCAGATTATGATGCAAAGATGTATATTTTACCCAAGCACTGTGGGGTGTCAGCGCTCCACTTGCCCACAGATGTGCACTCGGTGTCAGCCGTCCCATTCAGGACAAAGCCCTCCTCACATGTTGATGTGCACCGAGAACTGAAACTGAACTCTCCATGGGGATCAGAGCAGAGTAAGGAGCCATGAGCAGGAGAGCTCAGAGTGGGACATCTTTTAGCTGTAAAGGGAACAGAGGGAAGGAGAGACCCACAAGAATTTTAGAACTTTTTGCGGTAAAAGTACCAGAACAAAGTCACAACAGATTATGATACAGACATTTTATTTATTTATTTTACCCAAGCAATGTGGTATGTCTGCGCTCCACTTGCCCAGGGAGTTGCACTCTGTCCCATTGCTGATTGTCCCATTCAGGACAAAGCCCTCATCACAGGCTGATGTGCACTGAGAACCAAAACTGAACTCTCCATGAGGATCAGAGCAGAGTAAGGAGCCATGAGCAGGAGAGCTCAGAGTGGGACATATTTTAGCTGTAAAGGGAACAGATAGAGTTAGAGACCAACAAGAATAATATTAGGATAGCAAATCATGACAGAGACATTTTATTTATTTATTTATTTTACCCAAACAACGTGGTATGTCTGCACTCCACATGCCCAGGGAGTTGCACTCAATGCTGGCTGTCCCATTTAGCAGAAAACCATCGTCACATGTTGTCATGCACCGAGAACCAAAACTGAAGGAACCATTTGGGTCTGAACAGGACAGGGAGCCATCGGGATGAGAATTTATTGGATCACACCTCTTAGCTAGAAGAAATACAGAGACCAGTGATAGGCCAATTACATACACATCACACATGCAAAATACTAAAACAGATTAAGCTGAAGAAGTAATTAAAAACATATTGTGTGGCATTTACTCTGTTTATACGTATTTAAACTTCAGCACTTAGTGATTTGTGGTCGTACCCTGGCAAATAGGAAGTGCATGACTCCAGTTGCCCTGCGAAGAACAATTTGTCATGTTTGTGCCAATCAGATCAAATCCTTCTTCACATTGCACGGTGCATATTGAACCATAGCTGTACACTCCTAGAGGGTCACGGCATTGCATGGAGGCACGAGGTGGAGCCTGTAGACTGCTGCACTGTACCACTGGAGAAGAAGACACACTATTACTCATCAGAGCAGTGTACCATTTTGTTTTCAGAAAGCTTATGTTGCTCGCAGAGAGCCCTGACAGAATTTCTGTGACCCACTTGTGCATGTAGGTGTAGGTTTGCTCCATTGTCCAGAGGCCAGACAGGTGAGTGTGTTGTCCCCGGTCAGGTAGTAGCCTTCCTGGCAGGTGAAGTTACACCGTGAGCCGAAGGAGAAAGGCTCCAGAGTGTCCACACATGTCATGTTGCCCGTAACAGGAAAGGGAATGGGGGAGCACTTTTTCACTGTGGTGGGATATAGATACCAATCACACATGGACTCCATGGACTCCATGGACTCCACCTTTATAAACACAGCTCGGGCATGAGGTGGGGGTATGAATAACTGCACTGACATCATTTACAATCATGGGAAACAGCAACTGCCTACCACATTAAATTACAATGTTATTTTCCCAATGCAGACATAAATGAGTGTGAAGTAGAGTGATAACACATGTGACCTGAACCTGATCAGATTCAGGTCAGGACAGGATGTGACTACACATTGAGGCCTGTTAAGTATTAGTAAAAGGTTACCGTCAATCTATTAACAGAGGTCAAGTAATACAAAAAAGGAAGTAAATGAAAAGTGAGAGTATTTCACAAAACAAAAAATTGTTTTTATTAGGTTAAGCTAAGCATATAGTTTAAAACATGATTCAGAGGTAATGACTATCACTTTACCTGTGCATGCTGGGACATTGGCTGTCCACTGGCCGGTGTGGTCACAACGTATCTGGTCCTGTCCACTGGGCTCATAGCCTTCATCACACCTGATCTCACAGGTGGAGTTGTAGCTGTAAGGTGCAATGGGTTGACTGCAGTTCATACTACCTGCACTGATGTTGGTGTGGCTCAGAACCGGACACTGTTCAACTGAGATGGGCAGTGAGAAATATTTCCCTTGTAACTTTGATGTCGGAAATAACAATGGTGTTGACATTGTAGATACGCAGTTGTCATACCTTGACACAGAGGAACCGGGTGGTTCCACTGTCCACTGGCTTGGCAAAGCAGTTGGGGCACGCCTATCATCTGAAAGCCAAGGTCACAGTGGAAATGGCAGGAAGAGTTGTAACGATTTAACCCCAAGGGATGGAAACAGTAGTGAGAACCTCGTTCTGGATCCATCAAGGGTTTGCATGCAATTGCTGAAGAAAAAGAGACACAAATATATTATTTAACTTCTCAGAGAAAAATGTCATGGCAGGTTTAATTATATGACAATGTTTGCTCACCCTCTTCACAGCGTGACCCCATGAAACCAGGATGGCACTGACAGGTATAGTTCCCTATGGTCTCCACACAGTCTGCATGAGCACTGCAAGAATCCTGTGTACAAGAGGCTACACACATACAGAAAGAGATCCCTCATGCTATAATAAGTCTACAAGAGTCAGTAAATGTGTCCATTGAACAAAATAAAGAGTATTTTACCAGTGTAGCAGATAGTTCCCTTCTTCTTGCGACAGTTTTCATTGTTCCACTTAGCTGTGTCTATCTCCCTCTTAATGTAAATCTCCACGCAGTCCTGACCCACTATGTTATCTGGCTCCTCTCGCGCCCAATTCTGAGTCTCTTCCGGCACCATTTTAGTGGTTCGATCCCAGATCCACCCTCCACCCATTTTGTGAATACCTATCCAGTAATATTTTGGGTTAAATGGTAGCAAATTGTTGAGGAAGTCATTCTCTTCTTGGCTCTGGATGGCCACCATGTCTGTGAAGTGCTGCTGGCACCACAGGCGGGCCTCAACCCATCTACGGTTTGGACTGATGGTGTAGTTGTAGGTCCATGCCTGTGCTCCTCCTCTGCTGCACAGGTCTAAGATTAGGTATATGGACGATGAGACAAAATTGAACTGGTGAAGCAAGAAATGAAAGACGTTTCAAAGAGTTTGGTGACTATAAGATGTGAGATAAACAGACCTACCTTGTGTAAATACAAGTAATGCAGCTATCAGCACCCTGTGGTGCAGACATTGTCCAGGATCATCTGATTCTTGAAACATCTAAAATAAAAAAATAATTTTCTCATACTTGCATATGAGTGTAAATGTACAGTATGTATTCGTGCATGTATGAATGTACAAGACTTGCACTGATATTTCACAGGTCTTACCATTCGATCTGTCTTCAGTCACTCATTCTTGTCGTTGCATTTACTACGCTTTGCTGACGGCTGATGGCAAAACCGTCAAAATTATCCTTCAGGGAATGAGTCAACAACCAATTTTGTAATATCACTTTTGTCGTAACATCCTTTCAGGAAGGGCTCCAAACTACCACCCATTACACTCTGGGAACACACACACATGCACACATGCACACATGCACACATGCGTACACACATACAGACACTAACTACCACCCATTACATTTTCATTTGATTTTATTTCATTAAATTTATCGTTAACATAGATACCACAGAAATGCAACTTTAATGTTATTAAATAAATGTTCTGAGTTTGCATATGCATGACCTGATAATACACCATCACATACACACACAATAACACAATATATCTGTGAAGTATATCCAAATTAAGCGAACTGCTTAGCTAACTGATTATCCTGGCATACAGCCTCTGTAGCTGGTGAATGTTTAGGTTTATCTACAAACAATGTACTAAAATTACAATGAGATTTTAAATCTCATTTTACTGTGTATGACAATAAAGGCTTTCTTCTTAATACATGTAACTTCATTTGGGACATTATAGATCTATTTTAATAAGACAGAAACGAGGTTCCAGTTGGCCTTCATATCTCACTGGATGGACTTGTGGCTTCTTCAGGCTGCCTATGTAGGACAACAGATTGACATTAAAGGGACATTTACTTAATGATTTACTGAACTGGATCACAGTTAAAGTAAAAAAAATTGCATTTTAAGTAGCAGAAGCAATATAAACTTTTTAAACTGTAACATTTTAGTAAATCAACTTTCCAAATATTTAATCCACATAAATAGGTGGAGCTGTACATTTCAACACTAACCTTAGTTGGGCAAGTTTCGTCCCTGTGAGAAATGTACAGACAAACAGGTCACTATTGAGGTCTGTTGCAATAACTTTGAATTGCATCACTTTTTCTACCAAGCGTAATTAAGAAACACTGACTTTTTCTGCGTTTCATCCAGCAAAAGCAGGTGCAGCAGACGGCAGAAATGGCTCCACACCCAGCTACAGCCAACAGCGCCTGTTTATAGCCTGAGAAAAACACATTTTTATCCTGAGCCATAAAATTAAAGACAAGACAAGTTACTACTACAACTACTACTGCTACTTTTGCCCATTATACTATCTTATATTGATAAAAAACAAAACCAGTGCAATGGTTTTGCTATATTTTTTATTTAAATATATATATATATACATCTATATTAAACTTTTACATAAACAAACAAACAATTACTTGTGCATGCAGGTCTTGGGCCACTCCAGACCCCAGTGACCCCGCACGTAACAGCTGGTGAGCCTTTCATCAGGAAGCCTAGGTAGCATTTAAATTGACAGGTTGAGTTGAAGGTCTGGTTTCCTCCCGAGCAGCTAAGGTGTCCGTTATCAGGCTGAGACAGAGGGGGGCATTCCACAGCTAGGGGCACAAACAGGTTAAAGTTTACCAGGGGTAAGGCAAGGCAAGTTTATTTATATAGCACCTTTCATACACGGATGCAATTCAAAGTGCTGTACAGAGAAAAGGACAAAAAAAGCAATAGTTAGAACTATATAATCATAATTCAAACAA
>JAVQJD010082426.1:0-25004 GCA_036023655.1 Nannoperca australis | reverse complement strand
CACACACACACACACACACACACACACACACACACACACACACACACACACACACACACACACACACACACACACACTCAGCAACTCCTTCCCTCTGTCCCTTTGTCTGGTCGGATCAGGAGCCAGTCTCCTCTCCATGTCTCCCAAAGCGTGAATCTCTTGCTAGTGTGTTCACCCACCATGTCTAACAGTGATTGATGCTCCACAGATGCACTCTTAGACAGACTCTGTGTGTGCATGTGTGTGGGTGTATGTGTGTGCACGTGCATGCCTTTGTTTGACCTTCAAACCACCTCCCAACCTCCCTATTTGTGCTTCCATCTTGGTATGTTCTGACCAATACCCGATTAACATGGTGGAATGGGTAAGTGCTGCAAAGGCCACCTGGGAGGGAGTTGGATTGTAGAGTTGGGGGTGGGTGAGGGGTGTTAGCATGCCCGGCACGGACTGCTAATTGGCTGCTATATACCCTGCAGAGGGGGAGGAACAAAAGGCGGAAAGGAAGAAGTGGGAGGAAATGATGGAGAGTAGCAAACAGAAGACAAAAGGGAAGTGAGGGATGCATCCTGGGATAATAATACAATAAGAATTATATTTATATAGCTGGAAGGACAGAGGTGTGATGGCATGAGGGAGACAGAAAGATATATATAGAGAGAAGCGCCTCATGAGGAGAAACAGAGGGAGCAGATGGCTTTGAAAGAGAAACGGATGACATGAGGCTGACAAAGGAGCTGAAAACTACCATCACTGCATCCAGCAGCAGTCTTGTCTCGCAGAGAAGCAATCTGCCCTCTCTTTTAATGTTGTACGATTTCAGAATTGAAATCTACTCTTTGGCTTTATCACTTTAGAAAGTTAGAAATCATTTCTTGCATAATGTAGCTTACAACTGCTCCTTATTGTCCTTTTGTTTTCTCTTTAAAAACATTCTACCTTATTATTCAGTAATCTGCTCGTATAGATGTATGTAACCCATCAGTTTCTCAGCCTACCCCACGTCCCCCCCATCTCTACCCCCCTTCTGCTCCCCCAAGGCAGTGATTTGTGGATTCTGTCATACTGTGGCAGCTGGCAGTATCCTCTGTCTCTCCCCCTTAGAGAGAGAGGCAAAGGAGACAGAGACAGAGAGAGAGGGAGAGGACGTGAGGGTCTAGCCACCTCCGAATAATTACATGTCCCCCCTCTCCATGCACTGTCATCCTTTAGGTAGTGTGAAATGTAGGCCGCAACACTAAAAATAAGTCAGACTGCTGAGATGGTTTGCTTTCACTTTTATGAATGACTCCCCCATTCTTAAAAAGACCAAACACCGAGTGCATTCAAGGAAAGCTCACTTTGAAAACCCAAGCATTTATTTTTTATTACCCTTGCTGATTAGACCCCTGCTCAGGTTGAAGGTCGGGGCGTACAACCGGCTTTGTACAGTATGTTGCATTGTTATGTTGGGTTTTGGCATGGACTCAAGCTTGTAGATGTAGCGTTGATTGAAATCTAGACCAACACAACTTTTCCAAACTTACAAACAAAAAATGTGAGGTTGAGCACTAAGTGGTCCTGTTTTTACTAAATACAATGATCATAATTCATTTATTTTCTTTGTTGTTATTGTGGGTTCTCAAAATCAAATCCAGGCAACTCATGTCTCATTAACAAATGTAGCCCTTTTCACACGTCACAGCAGAAAAGCACAGGCGTGAATAATAAAATGAATAACGGCTGAATTCCATTTAGCTGCTTCAGTTTCAGGGTTCTGTTATTGTGCATGCTGCCTCACTGTCACACTGTCATAGCTTGACGCCCCTTTATGCTTTGAGATTTCTGGCTGTCTCAGAAAAAAGTTGACAGTCGTGAGGGAAACATGGTAAAATAAAAGCGGCGGCCCCAGTGAGACACGTCCACCAATGGCTGATTTGAAGCTTTGGAGACCAACAAACCAAACAATCAGAATACAATATGAAAGAATACACTAGCGTGACATTTCATAGGCGCCGTTTTTCAACAGTTTATGGGGGAAAAACCCACCTACACACAAAACAAACAATAGAGGCAAGACTAAAAATAAGCTTGTTTATTGTTTTGCTGCATTTTTAAAACATAAGAGTGGTGCAATTTTACATTGTTGTGCTATTATTCACACAATTTGTGCCTCATATTGATATTGGTCCCATCTTGCACTGTCTTTACCGAGCACAGCCATCAGTAATATCATTAGTAGTGCCACATCTGTGCTGTTCCTACTATGACAAGTCAAAATGGCTGCTGCGAGAGGCGCCAATTGTTAATCATATGCCTTTTTGACACAAAAACAATAGACTTGGTCAAAGGAGAAGCACAAGTTAATTACACTAATGACGGCCACTTCAATTCTAAGTTGTCTAGTTGCTAGTGAGTCAATGTGGGTCTGACACTTGCACACCTAAATGAAATTCACCGATTTTTATGTCATTAATTACACCTGTGCTTTTCCTGTGACATTTCAAAATGAAAAAGGTCTGATGAGTAACCTGTCAGCTAAAATTGGACTTGTCTGTGCTCTATGTTCAAAATAATTAACCTTCATAATTAATTTCCTTTGCTCCGCATACCAGTTGAAATTACGTGAAAAAATAGCATCAGTTCAGATTACAGTTTATTCTCCATTTCATTTTATTAATCTACACTTTTACAACCACTGTGAGTTACCGCTGGCTGTCAGATGTCAACATTTATCTCTTCATAAATCCTTGCCTTTATGGTTGGGCACTGTGGTTTAGAGTATGTATGTATGTATGTATGAATCACAATGCAGTCTGCTTGATAAGCTGAAACGTTCAGTATCAGTGTTTGACTGGTTTCAATAAACCTGTCCACATACGCCTTGCAAAAACAATGACCGTATTCTTATTGTCTGACGCAGCACATCTTAGTTGGATTTACTACCTTTTACTTAAGCAACTCATTCTTCATGTCTGTCCACCTGAGACTTTACAGCTGATTGTTTGACTTCTCATAGCAGGAAAAGCACAGGAGTAATTAATAACATGAACAATGGCTTTGTTCCATTTTAGTGCCCCGGTAAGCCGTTCCACTGATGCAGCATATACACAACATAAGAAAAAGGTCTATGCAATACATCCGAAGTGTTACATCTGAAAACACATGTATTGTATTTGCTTCATTGTCAAACCATGTCGACACAATCCAAACAGCAGATGACACAAATCGAGCTCAGTGACCTGCGCCTGACATTGTTGACCTTTTAGTAACCTTTATTTGCCCACAGTGTGGCCAGAAATCAGCTCCACAGAAACAAGCTCAGGTTAGGTGACTTGAGTTTCTCCACTACAACTATACTCTCACAGCGCTAACTTCCAAGGATGCTGATTCAAATTCTCTCTCAGCTACGATTGTCCTATTATGTTTATATATTTTTTTTTCATCTTTGCTTGAAACAATGCCACTTCGTACGCACCTTCCAAAAATACCAAGACAAGTTGATAAGGAAGAGTTGTGACTTCATATGCCAAGGTCAGGACTTGTCATTTGTAACACGTGATTCAGCCTGTTATTGATGGAGATGGGCCGGGTGAAGTGTACCACCTCGGGTTATGTTATAAAAAGCATTCACACTGGGCCAGATGGCTGCGCTAAGCTCAGGAGTATATGCACACTCGGCATCAACACCAAGATCATACACGCATTATAACATGTACTTGTGAGGAATTCTGACTGATTTCAAACCCCCTTGAATTTTGTGTCTCTGCTAACCTTAACCCGAATACAATCCTAATTCTGATCTCAATGCTAACCCTAAACCCTAAAAATGATGTGCAAGATATTCACGAGCAATTGTGCAACATCACACGAGAGACACATTAAATAGCAAAATAACAGATACCATGACGGCCATATGTCTGTGTAATGATAGCATTTCTCCACATACATGCAGCATGTTGGCATGCGTCTTGCTGCAGCATGGTTTGTATACTGACACACACACAAGGCACTTAATATAGCACACATACACACACATAGTAAGATACGTCAGCGGTTTTACCATGCTTGACATTTCTCTCACTCTGCAGCCTGCACATGTAAGCTGTCCAGTGACATTTCATACACTGGGAGGAGGGATCGACAGAGACACAGGACAAAATAAAGACAGAAAGCAGAAAATAAATGAGAGCAGAGAGCAGTAAGAGGAGGAAGGAGAGTGTTTTGGAGAGGTTTAACCAGGTTTTACTGCTGCGCATACTCATAAACATGCTATTCCTTATTGGAACTGCAGTCTTTCCTGCCCCTCCTCATCCTTCTTACTTTTCCTTTCAAGTTTCAACCCCGCGAGTGCCACCATGTTTCTCACCTCATCATCACACTATTGCCTCCATCTGTCAGACACACATAAAGACACACATGCCTATGTGCACTCACACACACACACACACACTGCCATGTTGCACATTCTCTCCAATATTTCTTTATTTTTGGCATCTCAGTTATCACTCCTTTACTTCCTCAGTGATGCTCTAATTTTCTTTCCCCTCTCACGTTTCCCCCCTTGTCTTTCCCCCTCTCCACCTTTAATCCCCCGTCCCCTTTTGTCTCTCCTGTGCGAGGGTGAACGATTGAGATGCCACAGCGAATGACAGGCTGTGATTGAAAATCCTGTTTAGCAAAGAGTGTTTCTTCCTCCTCCTCCCCTGTTTCTCCTCTCTATCTCTTTCTCTCCCTTCTTCTCTCCTTCTCTCTTTCTCTCCTTCTCTCTCTACTCCCCCTAATACATCATCTCCTGCATGGTGGCCAACACTGGCCTCTCTTTGATCCCCCATAATGCATTGTGATGGCTGTGTCAGTGCTCAGCCTGATCATAGAGAAGAGATCAATAGCGCAGTGTCATCAGGGAACTGTTTTCTCTGTTGGTCTTTCTCCTCTTTCTGTATGTCTAATTATCTAATTTCATTAGAAAATTCTCACTATTCCTCACCATCTCTTTTCCTTTTACTAAAACTCTACAACTCTACATTATCTCTCACTCTGTCATTTTTCCAACCTTTTCCACCCTGCACAGTGCCTTCAGTCACTATCTTGTCATCTGTCTTTTTGTGATTTATTTATTGTCTTTTTCTTTGCTGCTTCCCACTCTTGCCTGCCACACACGCACAAGCAGCAATGCCTCAATGCACATTAAATATGTTTGTGTTATAAAAAGTTAACAAATTCTATGTCTCAGTGTTCCAGCAGCAACAGTGCTGTTTTCTTCCGCGTGACTGCAGGAGGTCAGTGAGACAATTCTCTGCTTCTCTAAGTTTGTTTTTACAGGTAGTTTCCCCCAAATCTTATCATCCTTTTTTCATAATAAAAAAGGATTTGACCACAAGGAGCCCAGAATATGACCATTCCTCAAAAGGATCTGCACATGGTAATTTCTTGGCAGATTGTACCACTTCCAAAAATTGATTTCTTTTGTCCATGAACCACTTTCTGCAACCATCCAATGATAAAAGTGACAATGGATTTTCCATTTTCAGAAAATACAGAGAAAGTGCAAGGACAAAAATTGGCCATTGTAGTAGGTGCATATTGTTATATTATCCAGTATTGTAGCTATGCAGTGGGATGTCAGAAGATATAACACAACAACAGGTGACTTTTGTCTTCAGAACAAGAGTTTACAGCCATGCTAGCAGCTGTCTGAGGCTGGTGCTTTGAGCTGAATGCTAATGTTAGCACACTAACATGCTGACAGTGATAATGCTAACAAGCTGATGTTTAGCGGGTACAGTGTCTACCATAGTCAATATCTTGGTGTAGCGAGTGTCACAATCCGGCTCAAGGCTGGACAAAGAAGGAGAGAACATGCACGAGCTGTAACTGAAAAACAAGTTTATTTTACATATCTGAAAGGAAACCAAGACAGACACAGCCAAACAAAATCTAACAACACCAAACGGGGCAGAAGCCAAGGGAGAGAGCGAGACTGGCGGACTGCCATCGGCTTATATATCAGCCAGACCAGGTGAGCTGCATCGCCCCAACAACCCGACTCCGCCCACAAGACTCCAGGAGGGAGGGGTCTGCTCAGAGGGTCGTCACGCGTGGTCAACACGTTTGCTGATTAGCACTAAACACAAAGTACAGCTCAGGCTGATGGGAATGGCATTAGATTTGTAGCTTTTTGGTCATGAACCAAAGTATTGGGCAAAACAAAATGTTTGTTTTGACCTGATGATGGTGCAACACAAAAAGTTAAGATATGACCAAAGTTATTACAATTCATCCTGAGGGGGACATGAATATCTGTCCAAGAGTGTTTCAAGAGTTATAATAAAAAAATAGAATCAATCACAACATGGAGAAAATGGTGATATTACAGTACATGTGCGTATCATTTTGAGGTGTGAATACAAGGACACCGTCAAATTAATTATTATGTAATGTAATTATCTAGATAACATCCAGATGCAGATCCCAGTTTAATGTGAGGTATAAATGATGTGTTGATTCGTCCTTGTGTTGCAGATCGGTAATTGGCACAATGGGACTGCAGCAGTGTGTTTCGACATATGGTTAGAGTGTTGGGACGAGGATGAGCACCGTGAAAAATTGACAGTCAGTGGGTAGGGGGAGGTTTGAATGACATCCAATGTGGGATTAAGTTAACGTGTGTGGATTAATGAATCAATTAGGAGAGATATTTGTTTTTAATTATAACAATTTATGAAGTGTGTGTTTGTGTGTGTGTGGCTGATGGAGAGCGTAAGAGAGAGCACTTTTCTGCTTCCGCTGCTGTTAGATAAATGATATATGTCACTTACACAGCAGTATACTGACAGTGGTGTATGGCTTCACTTTGTTATATGACATACTCACCTTGTCTGTCATACACACACACACACACACACACACACACACACACACACACACACACACACACACACACACACACACACACACACACACTGTGAAGGTCTGTTTCTGTTATTTCGAGTGATTGATGTAACCACTGTAGTATCTATGACATTACTGAACCCAGCTGGTCAATACTGCCTTGTAAAGGCAGAGAGCAGTAACTACAGACAGTGAATATGAAGAAAAGTTTAAAGGCTCTTACCCAAATTTGGCAAAAAAACAATCGTTGAAGTTTCTCTGCTTTCTTGTCTATTTGAACTAATGAGCTAGTTTAATAGTTTAAGTACATGTACATATGTGATTTAATTAATCTACAGTCAGAAGCTTCAGAGATGGCAGCTACTGCTTTCTCTGCTAAACTAGGTTATTTAGCTTTTAGCACAAATAGTTTATATGGTGTTCCTGTTTTCTCCATTATGGTCTAAAATTGGGTTAGTGTCTTATCCATGTGATGTAACAAACTCAATTAATAAGATTGAGTATCAAAATTGGACAGGAAACAGATACAAAGTGGGTTGATTAGCTTTAGACCAGCTAGCCGTAATTAGCCAAAGTACCGTCCCACTCTTTTCCTTGTTCTTGAGAATTTTTCATGCTGTTATTTTCCCCCTGGAAATGACACATTTACATGGTATAATGTTTTTTATAGTATAGTAATATGCAAAGTTCAGTTCCTTATCTCAGTTTGACCAAACATGTAGTTACAGCATTTTGGCTTTGTGGGGCAGAATAAAATAGGCTTTATGTTACTGTCAGAATCTGTTTTAAGATATTTACAGAGATGACCATATTCATTCTCCACATCACAAATATGACTCTCCCTTTCATCCATTAGGTTGCTGTCTCACCACTATTATCTCCCCACAGGTAAACAGTGAATCACAGAAACCACTGAAACTATAAGCAAAACATTTCCCTGTGATGTTTCACGGAACAAATCTGATCAGATGTAGCCTGATGTGTGTCTGCTCACAGGTTAGTGATACTGAAATGACCCATACCATTAGTCACTCGTTCTGCTTTGCAGTCTTGGCTTTGTTTCCTTGTCTGTCCACCTGTCGTCCTGGACAGGTCTTTGTCATGTGTGTTAGAAGCCACAGTGTGTGTGTGTGTGTGTGTGTGTGTGTGTGTGTGTGTGTGTGCATTAAAAGCTGTTGGTCGGTGCTCTTTAAACCCCGTGGCCGTCACACAGCACATCGACTGTCATAACAGACCTGACTCCCTCTCTGAGGATCACGCATGGTTGAGTGTGATTAGGTTAAACACGCTCTCTGAAATGACGTGATGTGATGTGGCATTGTGTGCTGTGTGTGTGTGTGTGTGTGTGTGTGCTGGACAGAGAGAGAAAACGAGAGAGAGAGAGAGAGAGATAGAGAGAGAGAGAGTTTGTGTGTGTGTGTCATTTACGTCTGTTGTCATTTTTATGTGCATTGCTCACGAGTGCATGCAGGAGCTTGTGTGTTTTTCAATTCTTAAGGTGTGTGCTGCTCGTTGTAGTTCCTTGTTATTCTATGTGTGTGTGTGTGTGTGTGTGTGTGTGTGTGTGTGTGCCAACGACTCCCATGCTGCTTTCCAAGAGCTCTGGCTTTCCAACGTGAGAATGATTTCAATCAGATATGTTACAGCATCGTTTGGCTTAGCTCAAAGACACACACATACACTCGCACACAGCGCAGCTAAGCCACTGTGTCTTTAGTGATAACTACATCAATTTAAGCTCACAGCAGGAGAAACCTTTGCAGACAGAAGGAGACATCGTTATCAAAGGCACACCCTCCTCTGTTAATTCTTATTGGTTTCACTTGTGAAATTGCATTTATGAATCATTCGTGTCCTGTGAAAACCCGGCACCTTTAATCTTCCTATTTTCCAGTCACTGAAAAACTGGCAATGGAGATACAAGTTTTCTGAAAGACATTTGCCTTTCATCTGATATCATCTCTACACTTGTAGGACTGAGCATGTACAAGATTGCTGATTTGATCATGGAAAGATACTCAAGTTGAACATGACAGGACACATGTACGAATGGATGGTACATAGTGAGATATGCCTGTGGTCAAACAGTAAAATCCCAGATAGCTGCATCACCATCATATCATCATAATCATAATACAGCGTGCTTTTGTGTTTGATTGTCTGTACTTTATATCCTTTATCTTACGTCCTTTATCAAACTGGACCCAACTTGGGACAACATAGAACCAAGGCAATAATGGGTTATCTGCCCAACAGCCATAGGTCCACAAAGCTGAACCAAAACTGGTTCTGACCCAGTGTTAGTGTTATTTTTATATTGCTGTTTGGTCTACTCTCTCTTTTTAAATGTACATGTCATAATTTGTTACTTATTGGTCATAATATGTTTTTGCGCTTTTTAATCTCAAATTAACATTGTTTTGTATAACTAACAATGCATTTGTGACAATTTTAATGTCAAACTTGAGCTTGTTGTGTGTGACACTGGGTCAAACCATATTTTAGTTTGGGTAAATAACCCAACCCCTTGCAACTATAATGTTAACACATTGCATTGGTGCTATATTTACCCCAACTGAGTACATTTTAACTAATTGATTTGAATTTTAGACAGAAACTAATTGTCTAATATTGATAATTATATTAATGTAACTTTAATCTTAGCTGGCAATCACACTTTGAAATTGTTATTCTTCTAAGAAGGAACAGTCTGTTTTGTCTTGTAAATCTACTTTCTTGCTGGCATTTTTGGCTGTCCTCCATGCTCTTTCTCTAACACACTCCCCCCCTCCGTCATCTCTTTGGTAGTCAGCACAGTGCTACCCTTGGCCTGATGCATTAACCAGGAAACCATTGAGTCCTCTATGAGAGGGGTTATGCCTCATTATGACAGAATAACAGTGCCAAAATGAAGCCCGATCCCTCCCAGTCGCTCCATAACAGTAATACTATCAGTGAGCCTGCAGCAGTTGAGGCTAATCCTGGCCATTTAATGTATAGCCACCTCACTCAGGGGGCTCAGCAGCGACTCATATCAGCATCCAACAGCATCCACACACAAACACTCACATTTACACACACACACACACATTCACACGCTCTTCACATCCATGGAAATCCACATTCTCCCTTTGAACTGACTCGCCTCAATTGGCTCCTTATACATAGAAATGCCACCCTCTGCTTGCACAGGACTGCTTAGTGCTTTAGCATGCTCGTACAGTAAAAACCTTTGTCACTATTCTCACCATCACTTTAATCTATAGACATAAACACCCTCAATAAAATAAAAGACTGACAACTATGTTGTTTTACTATATTCATGGGAAAGCTTGGCGGTCTTATACCGTTCAGACACACGCAGAAAAGAAAAACACAACCAAATGCAATCACATGGCTGCACATGCTTTCGTTCACTCACACACGCAACTATATTTTTAAGGTCAATGTGTAAAAATGTGTCAATCCATAATGGTTGACCCTTGGGATGGCTGAAGGCAGAGGAAGTGACAGACACAACACAGCCTCCCTCAGCCTCTCCTGACATCTCCAATACACACAGACTCATGTGCGTAATACACAACCCACACCCATTACAGTAAGACAGTGCACAATGACTTGCCAATGTGTGCCATCATTTGTCTCTATTGAGCTGTAATTTATGAAACGTCTGTCCACACTACCCACGATTGCTGTCATTGCTGTGTGTGTGTGTGTGTGTGTGTGTGTATGTTTGTAGGGGGGCTGTCATGACTGCTCAGCGCGTGTGGCTGTAGAGTGGAGTCTGGTGTCCTTCAAATGACTGAGAGAAAATACCCCTCCGCAATGCACTGGATCAATGCACTTGCACACAAGCATGCAAACACTCAAACACACAAGCATCTTTACCCTTCACGCACACATGTAAGTAAGAGTACACATAACACTGAAGATACTCCACTGTCCCTTATGCATGTTGTATACATTATAAACACATGTCCTCTATAGCAGCTGCGGGGCTGTAAGTTTATTAACTTTACCCTAACAAGACCACAGAGATCATGTGAGATGATCGTGGACAACTAAATCTTCTAAATCAGTACATCTATTACTACACATAAGATCAACCGGTCAAAAGTTTGTTTGACTATGTTCATCAAGATTTTTGTATGTCTGTTTTTCACAGGAATCTCTGTAAATACTCATAGTATTAGATACATAAAATTGGGTTTACTGAGTGCTTTGCAGGATGACAGTAGTATAGTGTAGTGAACAAGTAGGATTAAGGCCATAGCCAGGATTTTAGAAATACTGAAGTGGTGAGTTCAAACACACTTCAAACAGTACTCAGAATTTTATGTTTTCAGCTAATTGTAAATTTGTATTTTTCAACATGTAGGTCTAAATCCTGTTTCGCATGCCCTCTTCAGTCTGCCAGGAATATAAATTTAGATACTTAATCCTTTCTGACCAAAAGCAACTAAATTGTCAATCGAATACTCAAAGGATAGTGAAATCAGTCCATAAAATGCCCACCGTGTGCAAAGTTTTAGCCTTGCTGAAGGTGTGGCTCTAAGGATGGCAATGTCACTCTGTGGGTTGATCAGACAACAAACACTGCATAGACATTCATGGTTCCCAGATGATGAATCCCAATGACTTCAGTGATCCCTGTACCACCATGAGGTTCATGTTTGTGGTATTTGTGGTTCTGAGTGATATGTCTCAATAACTATTGGATAGATTTCCATGATAGAGTCCCCCCCAGGATGAACTATAGTTAGTGCCATCATCAGGTGATCATTTTAATGTATTCAACACTTTGGTTCATGACCAAAAACCTGCAAAACGAATGACAATCGTTGTGTCTCAGTTGTACTTTGTGTTTGGTGCTAATCAGCAAATGTTAGCATGCTAAAAGGCTAACCTAAGACAGTGAACATTACAAACAATGTACTTGCTAAGCATCAGCATATTGAAAGTGCCACTGTGAGCATGTTAGCATGCTGATATTATCATTTAGCACAAAGCACCACTGCTCCTTAGCGCAGCCTCTTATTGTCTTGTTCAGGTTCATAAAGTGCCCAAAATACAAAAGATGTGACCTCAGATTTGACCTCAAACTCAATAGTTTAAAAGTTAAAAGATGCAGTTCTGGCAGATAAAAAGAGGAACTAGCAGACAAATCTAAAATAAATGAATCTGTTAGATAACTTAATGAACAAATTATCACAAACACAAGAAAGAAGTCAAAATCAATTGTATTATCTCTATAAACATTGACTGCAAAAAGGGTTTAATTTAAATTAGCTTGCTTAAAGGCCTGCCTCTCTGTTGGCCCATCAGTCAATGTATCTATCAGTATTCCTACAGTATGTGCTGACCTGGAAGTTTGCATTTATGAGTATCATGTTGATCTGCCAATATTTCCAATCAAGTCACCGACCCTCTGCATTTTGTTTCTGTCTGTCTGGCTGTGTCTCTCTGTTTGTCAGCCTTTGTCATTGTTATGGCGGCTCACTAAAGCTGTAATCTGCTGCTGCCCTGGCTTATTAATAAGCCTTCCCCTCTGTGAGGTGGTTGACTTTCAGCAGTGGTGACAGATCTTCACAGAACTAGGAGAAATAGAGCGGCACCATCCGTGCCCATGTGCTTGCTTCTTGAGTAATCTTTTTTTATGCATTTGTACTAAATCTAAATAGTTTTACTTTCATGTTTTTTCATATTTTCATTTTAATTACATCATCCAATTTAGATGTCCTGGTTTTCTGTCCAGCTTTTGTTTTCTACTATCTCATTATCTTTACTTTTACTATTTTTTCACTGTTTTAACACTGTATTTTTAGTATGTTGCCTGTAGGTTTTGTTCCTGTAACCCCAAAAGTTTGCTTTCAACTCTGTGCAATTCAACTCTTGAACTCCTTTAAAATACCAAAAGGAACATCAGGTCTATTTATTGTAGCTCTGTGATCATTTCTAGGTGACTTTAGAGTTCACTCAGAAAATGAGGGATCAGACGGCTCAGTCTGCAGACACTCGGGCTATGATTTAGAGAGCAAAAGAAAGAAGGGGAGGAGAAGGGTGATAGAAGTGGAAGGGACAGAGAGATGACAGAAAAGGCAGAAACAGAGAGGTAGAGAGAGAGAGAGAGAGACAGAGACCTCAAGGGAAGCAGGGCTGTGAGCAGAAAGAAGGCAGAGGATGAGAGAAGATTGGTGGCTAATGAGAGGGAACTGGAAAGGGGAAAACTGAGATGGGAAACAAGATAGTGGGAGAGCAACGATAGTGATGCACTAGAGGATTATCAGCCTGACTTACCCATCCTACAAATCTGTGGGGACCGCTCAATCCTACTGTATATCTGTTATGTGTGAAGGCATCATGAGTTCAATCTTTACCACCCTAACTGAGTCAGAGAGAAAAAAATGTCACTTTTGAAACTTAACATTCAAGATGGTTCTCACAGACTCATCCGAATAGCCAAACAGCCAAAAATAAACTTTTTATCGATGTGAAAATCATCAAAAGAAATTTAGGAATATATCTGCAACTCAGACAAACATGTGACTGGGAAATTTGATTAAAGTACTTTATATTGGGTGTTCTTTAATGGATGATTGGTGGTTTTCTCTGTGTCAGTGTAGTTTGAGTGGAGAGTGACTTACAGATAGTTTGGCACGAGGGGGAGGAAAAGTGAGAGATAAAGAGGGACAAAGAGGGAGACACACAAAGAGAAGTTGTATACAGAAGGAAAAATGCAGACTCACATTTATTCTCTCCAAGTCAGACAATAATAAATGATCACAATGATCATGAAGGATGAGAGAAAGAAACAAAGAATCAAACAGAAAAAAGTATGGAAGAACACACAAAGGTCTTTGTGACAGTGCTAACATGCTAATATTTAGCCGGTGTAATGTGTACCAAGTTCACAGTCTTGAGTCTGGCATGTTAGCATGCACATTTAATAATTAGAACAATTCAGAAGGTGCAGCTAAAGCTAATTGGAAAGTTTGGCAGGTTTTTGGTCATAAACCAAAGTATTGGATAGATTAAAACTTTGTGTTGATTATGGTGCTAGATTAAAAGTCAGGGCATCACCAAAGCCATTAGAAATCATCATCAGTGGACCATGAATGTCAGTAGAGACAGCAATCTATCCAAAAGATGCTATTTAAGTGGACTGACCAACTGACGTTGCCATGCCTCAAGCCATGCCTTTAGCATGGCTAAAAATTAAAAAACATTTGGCCTGTGTGACATACAAAATGATCGTTAAGTACTTTCACAGTATCAACTGTGTGTCTACAGTATTCTCTTGTGTTAAAAAATGAGCTGTCTGTATAAGATGTGGATTTTCCTTTCAATTTGTGTACAGCAACTACAATAATTGCTCTTCTGTACCAGACATCAGGACCAGCCATTTCTGGTTCCCATGAACATTCCATCAGATGTTAATTAGAATAAAATCTCCCATAAAACAGCAGACATATTGGTATGGAGACCCAGGGTCCTGTCAGTCATTCAGGCAATAATGGTAAAAATATTATATTAGAAAAAAATATTAGAAGACAAGTTGGCTACCTGATAAACAGACTATAAGGTACGTTCAATAATGAATGCATGTTTTCATGCTTGCACATATTCTTAAACCCCGTTTGCTCTGTTTCACTTCCCTCTCACTCTCTCTCTCTTTGTCTCTCTGGTGGTGTGTCGCTGACGAGCTCAGTGCGGATATAATTGGCACTGGCCCCATGTGGCACTGTTGTGATGATCCAAAGAAATCAAGGGCGCACAGATGTAAACAAACACTCTCCCTCACACACAGATACTAACCAAAACTGTGCACACACACACACACACACGCCCCTGCCTATAGTACGTCTTTTCACTTAACACCCATCCTGCAGGCTCCCATGATACTCATTTCCTTGTTTTGATTTCAATGTCACACTGATCCTATCTCCCTCCTCCACCGTCTCATGCTCTCCCCCTCTCTCTGCGCCAAACACACATTCCTGCTTTCTCCCTCTCTCTTTATTTCTCTACGTTTTCCTACTGCTCTACCTCTTTGAATATTCCCTCCATCAACCTCAACATCCCCTCCTCCCCCTCTCACTCTGATGTTTATATTTCTTTCTCTCTCTGCCTCTGTTCCCTCTCTTGCAGGCCAGCAACATGCAAATTATGCCCCACAAATGCAAATTCTTTCCTATATCAGAAGAGACCTCCAGTGGAGAAGAAGAGTCCGCCCAGCTCAGATATACCCCACTGAAGTCTTTCCCTCCCGTAACAGAGGGGCTTTGTTTGTTTGAAGGTTACCTCTGACAACTGAATAAAGCATCACATGTGTGCATGTGCATTATTGAGACAATCCGATGTCTCATTGTTCAATGTGTATTAATTGTTGCAAATTAGGGCATAGGTTCCAGTGGTTTATATGTGTAATTTAATCATTGGTACAATAATTGAATCTCATGTAGGATATTATTATTGTAATGGCTGACTTTTAACAATATAGTTATATAGTTAACAAATTAATCAGTTAATGGTTACAATACAGTGGCTAAATGACATCTTATCATGGATATGCTTAAGAAACTGAATAAGACGGCAAGCTTTTTGAAGTGGAACATAGGCCACAGCCATGCAGCTCCGTGAGCATGTATTTGAGGTAAATGCGGCTAAACAGCATGCTCACAGTGACAATGCTAACATGCCGATATTTAACAATAGTGTTTACCATGTTCACCATCTTATAGTTTTGTGTGCTAGCATCACAAAGCAACATAAAGTAAAACTGAGGGGTTGATGGGAAATTTAAATTCCAACATGGTGATGTAGCTAGTCGTGGCAATTAATCCTGAGGGAAGCATGACTGTTTACAATAGTTGTTGAACAGTGTGAACATCATGGTGGCGCTAGAGGAACACTCGGCGTATCACCAAAGTCATTAGGAGTTATCATATGGAACCATGGAAATGGGACGAAAATGTAATGGCAATCCATCCAGTAGCCAAAGTGGTATGCTGACTGACTGACCATTCCTATAGCCATGACATTAGCATGGCTAAAAATGTAAAATAGAAAATAGAAATATTCAAATGTAAATATATTGAGTCAATTGTACTGGACCATACAGGAACTGGTCATTGAAATACCATCTGTGTATAGTGAATAGTGTATATTGTTTATTTTAATTATAGAGTGCAAACCCTCCCCCACACAAAATAATACCTGTGTCCTCGCACTTGTCCCGAAGGTTATCTTGCTTACCTTACTTGGTTTGTGGTTTCCCACTCTAATAATGTATTACAGGGGAGTTCTTGCAAAGCCAGTTGAGGAAAAACTTCCAGGCCTGGTCAGTGGTGCTGTCCGTAATGCTGAAATCAGCTGCTTGACGAAATACAGCAAGGAGAATGTTTTGCTCTACTCTGTGCTACAGTTAGAGAAAATGTTTGCGTGCTTGACATCAGCTATGAGTGATCTGGGAGTGTTTTCGCATTCCCAGCTTTCCCTCTTCCTTCCCGCTCTTCTTCCCTGCCATCTGTTCCCTTCTCACTCCTCCTCCCCAGCCACACATTCTTATTTACATCCCATCGCCTGATACCCTCTCCATCTCTCATTCTCACTTTTATATAATTGCTGACAGTCTCACGTATTTGCACCTTATGGGGTCTTCTGCCCTAGCCTGTGGAGATTTTTCCGCCCTCCTTTCTTTCTATCTGCCCTTTCTTCCATAATGTTTTTCAAATCTTTGCACTTATCTTACCCATAATTTCCTCGTCAATCTGTGCTCTCTATCTGTACAGCGAAACACAACAAAATGTGAGTGTGAGAGTGTGTGTCCTGGCCTGTGTTGTGTGTGCAGAGCAGGGTGACTGGCCTCGGGGCAGCTCTCCACACCAGAACAGAGCAGAGCAGCAGCTGACCAGCTGTCTCCCTCGCAGCTAGCAGCATGTTGTCTCTTCTATCCATTCTCTCTATCTATATCTCCATTCATCCTCCCTGCCCCACCCTCTCTTTTTCCTTTCTCCAGCTCTTTCTCTCACTCTTCTATTCTTTCCTTCCGTCACTCGCTCCTTTGCGCTTCGTCTCTCTCACACATTGTACTTGCTCTTGCCATGCTCTCTCTTTGAAATCCAATTCCTCCCTCCTTCTCCTCCTCTATCTCACTGTATGCTGGACAGTGTCACACCCACAGCTCATTGTCATCATCAGCTCCCTTTCACCCTGTCGTTTTTTACCTTCACTGCCCTCCCCCACTCTCATTCCCTCCCTCACTTGCCATTTCTCCCAATCCACGCCTCAGTAATGTCATTGTTAAAATATGTCTCTTTTAACCTCATTTAAGCTTCTACTCCTCCTTGCTGTCTCTCTTCACTCCCCATTACCTTGTTCTTTGACTTTGCTCAATAACTTCTCTGTCAACCCCTCTCTCTCTTCATGCCCTTTTCTCTCCATCATATCAGCTGTCTTTTGTAACCACACAAAAACCTGTGTCTTTCTCTTTCACCGACTCAGCCACTGTAACCGTCGCATGACCTCAATACTTTTCCTCCCTGTGTTTTTTTCTTTCCCTCAATCTCCCTCTTTGCTCTCTTTCTGCCGAATACGCCAGCCATAGCCGTTACATCTCGACACTTTTATCCCTCAGTTTATCTCCTACATTGTTTTAAATATATATCTGCCTTGAAAATGAGCACAGGAGAGCAAGAAAGGAGTGGAAGGCAGATAAGGGGATCACTATTTTCTCAGAGAGGAAACATGAGGATTTGGCTGCTGTCTTCATTAAGGAAAGGGCTCAGAACTTGTTCGGTGTATTTTCATCCTAATCAGTTGCTCATGCTTCTCACTGCACTCTAACTTGCTCAGCTACAGCCTACTGCAAGCCACAGTGCCTACACACAGTAGTTTTTGATATACATGTATAGTGATAAGTACGCATTGTTCCCTTGCAGTTGTATCTGAATGTTTTTCTGGATGAGAATTGCCTTGATTTTGATATTTTCAGCCTGTAGACGTCTTCTAGAAATTAGTTTAGAGAAACTGCATGAAAAGAATATAAAGTAATCATGATCCGGTGTTTTGCTTTCTGTGCATTTACATCTGCATTGGAGACAAGTCAGCAAGTCAGCAAGTCAGGGTGGATGAATAAATAAATGCTGACTGTTGTATGAACCTACATGTTCAGAATAAATGACAATTATTATTTATTACTGTACAGTTTTACCTTTAGGTTCATAATCCACAGTAAAGCGAGGCAGAAAGAGATTAACATTCAAGACTAAGAGTCTACATCCGTAGCAGCTCTACTTTGAGCTAAATGAACCAAGTGGTGAAACACATTTTTTTAACTGCCTAGAAGACGTTTGGTTGAGTCCTAAAATTCAAATCATGGAGAGGGAGAACAGTTTTATGCAACTATAAACCTCCTTTGAAAAGTTATTTTACTCTAAACTGTGAATTGATAAACATTTTTTCTAACTTTTTCTCATCTTTCTCTCTCTCTCTTTCTCTTTCTCCATCTAAGTGGCCTGGAGGATTACATGTGTTTAATTAAGAGGTGATTATGTGTAGACGGCTGACACAGCAGGATCAGGATGGCTTCATCTCATTGCCTCTACTGTCATCACCCTGTACCCCCATTCAACCCCTGCAACACACACACACACTTTCTCCCTCATATTTCTGCTCTCTTCATCCCTCCTTTCACACCTTAGCCACCCTTCCGTCTGTTACTTCCTTGCCTTTTTTAAAAATGATCTTTAAAACTACATTATTCAGTCTCCCTCTTTCTTCTTCTTCTTCTTCTTCTCTCACATCATGAGTATACCACTCAGGGTACCTCGTAAATAATTCTTCTTCCTTCTTGTGTGACCTAAATGCTGGGATTTTACAGCATGTATATGTAATTACATCTAATCATACAGTTAAAGTGGGCAGAGAAAGAAAAAGATGGAAAACTATATTTAAAAATAAAGAAAGGATTGGCCAGAACACTAATAGACAACACAACTTGTAATACTAATACAGTTTGAGAACTACAGTAAATATTATATTTAGTTTTAAGATGGAAAATTTCTAGTTTCATTTCAAAGTTGTAGGTTTTTTTATTTTCATGAAAATCTGCCTGATCCATCAGATTTAAAAAGCAATTATCAAAAGATTTAAAAAGGCTGAAAATGCTATCACACTATCTACTGTATGTACTAAAAACGCATGCCGTGGGGCTGAAAGGCTGATTGGATGTTGAAGACCACAGAAAAATACCAAGACAAAGTGAGAAAGCAGAGGAGGTAAAAGGGGGGGACTTAATAGCAGGGGAATAGAGAAATGGAAGAAGCAATGGAAAGCAAGAAAGAAAAAAGCAGAGTGCTAATAAGCGCAGTATGGGGTGAAAAAGAGGCCAAAAACTTGTTTATTGCAATGGTGGGAAGATGAAAGTAAAGGTTGAAGCCTCTGCATTTTCCTTTTGTCTGTATGTGTGGAAAAATACTGCATGTGTAAGTGTGTGCATTTGTGACTGTGAAATGAGAAAACTTTACACTATAGTAATTTATAAATGAACCAGATCATATGAAGCCTCTTTCTTTATATCTGTGCTTGTGTGTTCGATAAAGTAGCTCTCTTTAGTGAGTCATGTTTATTGATATCATATGGCTTGCTTTAGATGCTTTGTTGAGTAGATATCAACTTAAATGGTTTATAATAAAGACATTTCTCTATCAGATACCAGATACTAGAAAAAAAACTGGACCAAAGATGGCTCACATTTTTTCTGTAGCAAAATTGCGAGGCAACAGGGACCTTTGTCCTTTAAATCATGCCATCACTCTTGTCACAAATGAGCCCTCAGGAAATATGCCCACTAATTTGAGTCTCAATCCACTGTAGAAGCATAGGGTTATATTGAGCATGAATGTGTGTGTGTGTGTGTGTGGTCAAAACGGCTAGAGAAGGAGGCAGACAGATGGGTCACACAGCGCTCCCTCTCTGGGTTTGGAGCTGGAACAAGTCTAATTACATCTTAATTAAGTATGACCTGTCTGTGCCTGCGCCTCCTTGTCTATGCACATGTGTGCCTGTGTGCCTGTGTGCGTGTTTATGTGTAAGACAGAGAGACAACGATAGAGAGGGAGACCTACCGTATGTGTGCATAAGTGTGTCAATATAAGTGAGAACAAGGGGAAAAGTTTTTTGAACATATATGAGCATTTAATGGGTGTATGGTGTTTGTGTGTGTAAATTAAAAATGTTCTTAGACGTTCCATGAGCTCAGCGTTGATGTGTTGTGTGTGTGTGTGTGTGTGTGTGTTTGTAAGGTTGTTTGAGGACATGAATGTGTGCAGCAGTGGATATTAAAGCTTTGTATCAGTCCTCTTAATTAATCCACCCCCTTGTTTCTGAATTGCTCTTGATTTGGAGGGTCAGTATAAGACAGTGAATGCAAAACAGGGGTACTTGTACCCTAGTTGGTGCTTCTACAGTTGCCACGGGGGTTTGTGGAAAGATTGTGGAATAGATCAACTAATTTGAAAACAATGAAATTACAATTTGAATATGAAAATATGAGTCGGCTGTAACACCTGAGGCTGTAACAGTCGCATGTTGCGAGTGTGTAAAATCTAAAGTGAGCAGAAATTATAAAACAGTTAAAAATGATAGATCAATGGTTGAAATAGATAGCTAAACGCAATTGATAAATAGTTAACAGTTAGCTTAAAACTACAGTATATACAGTGTATAACAAAAAAAAACAAAAAAACAACTACTGTAGTTAATTTGTGATGCAATTGCAAAACCTCTGTTGTCACTCATTGTACATCAGCTCTGTGTGCTTGCATGCAAAACAATACAGACACACACACGGAGGACTGACCATTGTTGGAGCGCAGTGCCCTGGCAGAGATGCCGTTGGTACCTATAGGATGATGAACCCCGGTTCCATCCACCATTCCCGCCTCCCCAGGCTGCTTCATAAGCTCTGTCAGAGTCCTGGAGGGAGGAAGAAATTCACACAGTACACACTTTATTAAAGCATCCTGCATACAAACTGTAGAAGAAAACTAAACAAAATGTCTTGCAAACTTGACTTCAGTAATAACAAGTGGGACTAAAGGGACAGTAGTGTTAGAAGCATGTGATTGGAACGAGATTGAGAAAGATGATGAAAGATAAAAAAAAGCACACGTTCATCTGGACATAAAATGAATATTCATAATTAAAAACATCCAAAAAGCTTTCATCTGAATAGCTCTACCTGAGGATACAGAAAAGTGTGAAACAGATTGTTCAAGTCTATAAAAACAAACCCAAACAGAAAACGCTCAGAATTAAACTCAAGACGTGGAATCGAGGATGAAAAGGAAAGAATCTCTGGATGTTTGCCAACTGGGAGCATCAATCATTTATATATATATATAAAAAAAATAAAACAACTTCCCCTCTTGCCATCTTCTATTGTTTGATGCCTTTGAACAAGTTCTGATGCCTCCTCAAAACTGGAACACAGGCAGGAAAAAGCCTGCCGACATGCAGATTTAACTCTTAAGAAGCACACACAACCTGCAGCTGTAAACAAGAATGTTTTGTATCAGACAGAAGGTAGTTTTACTGCACTTAAGTGTATCAAGCAAGCAGAGAAGTCTACGCAGTTAACTAAAATACATTTTAAGCACCTAACTAAAAATATTGCATCGGTTGTTGAAACAGATAGCTACACCTAATGGATTAATAGTTAAAATAGTTAGCCTAAAAGTAATGAATAAAAGGTTAAATTAGATAATTAGAGCTAATGGATAAAATATTAGCTTAAAGTAATGGATACACTGTTAAACAGTAAGCTTAAAGTAAAGGCCATAAAGTGATAACTAGATAGCTAAACCTAATGGAAACACGGTTAAAACAGACAGCTAAAAGACATGAATAAACTGTTTAAAAGTAATGGAAAAGGGTTAATAGACACCTATAATTAATGATTAAGCTGTTGAAATAGTTAACTAATAAATAAATTACTTATGAAGGGGTCCGAATGACAAAACCACTACCACTGGTGTAGTTTATGCGCTCAAACCTGAAGGAAGGCATGTTTTTCTGACTTTCTGATAAACATCAGACAGCATAATAGGTGTAGAAACATGAAAAGGAAGCACAGGAACTTTCACTTCAGGGCTTCTTTCCTGCTGTCAAATCTTTTAAACAGTTTGTTCAAGGGACCTGGAAGTCTTTTACTATTTTATGTGTTATCTTATGTTGAATGTATTTGATGGATGGCCATTCATTGTTAACATTTTGAAGTTAAACTTGTTTTCCCAGATTGTAAAGGTGATAAATATAACACTGAATCATTTTGCTGTCTCTCAGTTCGAGCCGATGCATTCTCTTGTCTATTAGACGGAAGAGGAAAATTATGTTTTTTTCATGCAAACCGTGGTTTCAGCCAAATAAACTGATTTGTCCAAGTGTGTCTCATACAGAGCTGCATCATTGTCGTATGTGTGATTGCAGTTTAATTGCTACAGTAGACAATGCAGGTGGAAACTAAAACATATTGGTTGCCCTTTCAGAGTGTCAGCTACCAAATTTGCTCCTGCTAGTATTTGTTTTTAATAAGGTAAAGAAAAACAAAGAAAAATACAGATCCTCAAACACCTGCTGTATATATGTCTGCTCACATTTAAAAGTTTTATTTTATTTCCACTGTTGGCTTCAAATACTTTAATTGGTTTTATAAACTTTCCACTGTTTGGTCCCATTAACAAGGACTAAAAACAAGAAAAGGCTCAACATCAACATGGTGCCATTGACAAGGAAATTATAGCAACACAGTCAGCAAATCAGCTGTGACCTGAGAGCTGCTATCAAGAGACCCATAAATATTTCCTCACTGTTAGTCTCACTGTTGAAGCCTTCTCAAAGCCTTCTAAAATGCAGCAGAGCAATGGGCTTTTTATTAGCCCGCTGTGAAATGATTGCCTTTGGTCATGGGAGCAGTAAGCATAAAAACATGAACACATGTACAATATAATGCAATTCAACACAGTGGACTTAAAATAGGCACTATTAGGTACCATTGTGAAGGTTATAATGTTTCTTCTTTTTGTAGGTTCGTGTAATTTGTTCTCAAATGAAGGGACAAAATAGCACGAACACTGAATGGAATCTGTTATACTCCAGGTCATGACATACGCTAACTTACTGACATTGCTACGATGACTTCTGGCGCTTGCCTGTGACTCCATCATAAGCAACGTCAATATATCATGGCATAACATAAAAGGGCACTCCACCAAATGTATACATGTATATTAGTTTACTCATCATGAAGAGTATGACTCAACCCGTAAAAACAGTTGTATAATGTTTTTTTTTCTGGTTCTGGAGGAGCTTTGTCAAGTCTGAGAAAAATGACCCTGGTGATGTCATCAGGGTTATCTTGGCTTAGGGCTCGCTTGAGACTACAAATTCATATCAAAATGCTGCGTTACAAACTGGAAGTGTGAGATGAGTTTGAAAGATTTACCAAGACATTTACCAAGCAGGGGGTTTCTAATAAGAGACGCTATTAAGTTGCGTTAAGGGAAATGTAGGTTATAGCACTTTTTGGTGTGGGTTGGGGGGGGACACACAAAATCCATCAGGAAAAGTCTGAAATGAAATTGGTATTTCTTTCCTCCCCCCCGACACTCTTCTCCCTGCTAAGGTGCCATTAAGCAATCTTCAGCTGCTCCAGTGGAGCTGCACAGCGACCAGCAGCAGTCGTCTGTGGTTGCACTGGGCAGCTCCCTGGTGTGAATGTGAAACGGGCTGCTGCTGGAAAAACACCTGGCTCAGCGAACCCTCTGCTGGATAAATTCACATTAGGAAAAAGTTTGTTTAAGAATTAGACCCCTGCTGAGTAACCCCTGCAAGGTAATATAATCTGTAAACACATACAAACTCAGTAATGAAAAGTATCCTTAAAACCACAAGATTTAAGCTTTGTCAGATATAGTGAAACTTGAAGGATTTCTGTGGGGAAATGAGTGCACTGACGGTGCATGCAAGGACAATAAATACCCATAAAACGTGTCCTTAAACTGGATAGTTGGGCCAGTTTTTGCCACAGGAACACATACTTCACCCACACATGCATCTCAGTTGCCCTTTACATTTTCTGCTTGCTAGCTCATCCATTTGCTTTCTCTCATCTCATTAATATCTGTCCACTTCCATTCCATTACTTCATTTGTCTTCCACTTTTCCCCCCCTCCTCTCTCATTCTCTGTGGTAATAAAGCGAGGCTGTATCTCCGTCACGCTCTCGTCTCCCCTCCCACTCGCTCTGTGTCTCTTCCTCTCGCCCCCTGCAGAATGCTTAAGAGCGCTATTGTTGAGTACTTGTTGTTCTCTACAGCCTCTATCTCCCTGTAAACATCTTCTCTTTCTCTCTCTCCTCTTGTAATGCCGTCTGTCTTATCTCCTCAACTTTCTGCGTCTGACCCTATCCCCCCTTTCAGTTATCTCTTCGTCTTCCTCCTTTTTTTCGACGCTACGAGCGTTTTATCTCTCCCTGTATCGCTTCCTCCACCCTGCGTCTCCGTCGCTCTTCTACTCTCAGCCCTCTGATTCTGCGTCTCTTGTGCTCTCTCGTCATTGTGTCTGGTCGGTGTCAACCCTTTCACCCTTTGGCCCAGTTTCTATTTTCTCCCTCTTTCTTTCTTCCCCTTCGGTATTCTCAGCCCTCCGTCCCTCGTTTCTCTTCCCCTCCCTGAGGAAACTGTCACATAAACTATTCCAACTTGCAATATTAGCACTCTTGAAATGATACAGAGTGATATGAAGACATCAGAGTCCCCTGTCAGCACACAGAAACACACACACACACAGACACACACACACACAAACATTGGGATACATTTCCAAACAGCTTTTACCTCTACCAACTTTTCACCAGATGGTTCTGACAAGTAAACAACTATTTGTTGTCTGCAGAGTTGGTAATCAAAATTGAACTCATTCTACTGTTTTGCATGAGATAAAGGCACAGCTAAATGCCTAAAATGTATTGGGGGGGGGGGGGGGAAAAATGCCCCCAATAAGTTTTGCATAAATTGAAAAAATTTTTAAACCCCAGAAAATAAAAACAACCAACCATTCCACACGCCGGGGGAT
>JAVQJD010082413.1:0-10222 GCA_036023655.1 Nannoperca australis | reverse complement strand
GTAGTCGAGAGCGGACGAGGGATGATTACGTAGGGTATTTATACGGAAATGGCGTAGTGACGTGGATGACGTAATGGGGGTGTGTTCCTGCTCCCGAAATTCCGCTAAATAGCAACAATATTGCTAGGCTATAACATACTGTCCTTGACAGGATGAATTGAAATTGTTCCAACTTTGAATGTGGACATATGGCATTCTGATATATGACATGATGATATATGTGATTCCAGAACATGTAGATTACATCTATGACATTTTCAGATATGCACATATATTATATTTCGTATCTCCTTCCTTCCACACCTCTGCTCATTCTTTGTGGACAGTCCCTAACTTGGCCCCGAGATATCTGAGACGTTCACGGAGCCGCTCCGCTGTGACTGACTGCAGTTCAACTCTGCTGGAGAGGGAAAAGTTGGAAAAGAGGCACTGAAGCTGAGAAAACCGCCAAAATCCCCAGACTTCAGTCCTCTGCAGCGACACACAGCTGTACCGTTTTACCAAGTATGAGGAGCATCAGACCGACGCAACGGTAAGTTTACACGAGAGATACGAGTTACTATGAGTCCCCGTGGCGTCGGTGTTTGCGTGGCAGCAGTCTGCACTGGGAGTCTGTTAATGTTAGAGACGGGCGAACGTACGCGTTTTTGAGAGCGTCTAAAACTATCAGAAAACTCTAAGTCCACCAGCCAAAGATGTAATGGTAGCTTAAGTAAGAAGTGTTTTCTTTTGTGTATACGCTATGTGGGGTAAAACACAAATGTACGGGCCACATGATTTCCACAGCTGTCATTGCTGCAAAAAGCTTGACACGCAGTTGCAAATGAAACCGAGTTCATCTTGTAGATAACTTCAACAAGTCTATTTCTTTTTCAATTTCAGGTCTAAACAGTTCTTCAGAAATTATTAACCTTGAAGCAAAGGATTATCAGCCCCCACTTTAAAGCCAAATACACTATATTTATTTGATTTTTTTCTCTCTTTTCATTTATTGGCGTTCATCAGCAGCCGGGAACAATGTCTTTTTTCATGAAAAAGAAGAAGTTCAAGTTTCAAGTGCATTTCACATTGGAGGAGCTTACAGCAGTGCCTTTCGTCAATGGAGTGCTTTTCTGCAAGATCCGGCTGATTGATGGCGGGGACTTTGCCATCTTGTCATCCAGGTATTTAGAACAACTTGTCACTTCCTTGTTGTAACTCACTCAAACCTCCTACTGCATGCAATCCACACCTGTGGCTACTCTGCCATTTGAAAACTCACTGACCTCCACATATGTCATTCTTTTCCATTTCAATAGTTTACACTTTGAGGTTTTCTAGAAAAGAAGCAGGGCAAGATTACATAGACAGTCTGCTACAAAGGAGTGGATTATTGACTTCTGTTTGTTGCTAGTTGTCCACCTCAGATAAGGAAGAGAGTTCACTGGATGGGGAAAGCTGTAAAACTAGTATGAAACTGCATGTCTTGTAGTTCAACCTTTAGTTCACTATATGTTGTTTCACCCTCATGTCTCCTGGGAAACTTGCTTTTGTGCTGTTTCTCAGCTCCACCCTGGCGTGCGTTCACACTGGGAGCTGCCCAGCATTACCACAGCCTTCTGCTGCCCGTCTTGAGCTTCAATGTGGGTGTATGTTGAGATTAAGTGGTTTAGTAAAGCGGTCCTGTGGTTGTTGAGGGAACAAAAATCATTCACTCTCCTGCTAGGATTAGCTTCTCTAAAGGTCCAGACCTCTGCAGGTTCACTTCACTAAAACTACCAAAATATTTATTTGGTAGAAAAGTTATTCCAATAAAAACTCTTCACTGTGATGACTGTGGATTATTTAGAATAAAAAAAGAATAGACAACCTATCTCAATACCACTGAAAAAAATATGACCCTTTAATTAGTTGCAATTAGCAGTTTCATTGGTAAAGATTTATTTATCTTGTTCTAACAACAAAAAACTGTAACAAAAAAATGGTTCAAGACAGGAAACACAAAACCATGTTTCCATACAAACATTTAATGCAAAAAGCTGGATGGAAGCGACGGTCACTAATCACTAAAAAGGTTTTACACTCACTTGAGGTGTTTCTTTCCCTTTTGTCCATAAAAGGTTTGTGACCAAACCTGGGTTTAAATATAGGCTATTGAAATGAAGCAGCAAAGGACGGTCTGTAAATGATCTCCAGCAGAATTTTCCTTTAGAGCTGTCAAATGCACTGCTGCACCCACTTGTGAGACTCTCCTCTATAAAGAAATAAAGAGTTATTGTCACTTTATTGTGCTTGGGAAAGCAACAAACATGAGCTGAAACAAAAGAACCTGCCCAGTAAGGAACCTTGTGCACAGGTAGACAGTTTAGTTCCTTTAACGGCTGATGGAAACACACCTGTATGATCCAAAACTTGGTACAGAGTGTAAACCTTAGGTCAACATGTTTATAATGCTATATCCACACAGCTCACACCGAATCCTCTTGTAGATGAAAGCAAAATGGCTTATTAATCCACTTTCCCTCATTCAAAAATTACATACAAAAAGAAAAGGCCAGTGTTTCTCTCTGTCTGTTTCTCTCTGTAAATCCACAACACAGTGGAAACACTGTACCGTTCCACTCTGCAGCTACTCACTGCCCTAAAGTATTTCTTTATTTTGCAATACAGGTAACAAACAAAGAAAATATTATTGTAATTATTCAAAGTAGACCTGGATTAAACTTCATAAATGAAGAATAGAATCAAATATGACAATATATTAGCATGTAAATAATGATAAATAATAATAAATAATAATTAACTGTAAAACTTGTGATTGTGGAATCTGATGATTTCGCGAAATGATGGGCATCAGGCGATCATGTAATAATTGCAACAGGCCTGCAATTAACACATCGTATCTTGTTTCTTTTATTTGTATTAAACAGAAATGTAAAAATGGCATGTTGGTGGCTGTAGGGGGAGTTCTGTGCTGCAACTATTTCTTGACAAACAGCAGTTTATCTGTCTGCCCAGTACTCCTGTGCAGGGTCTCCAGCAATAGAATTTGCCGGATATAGTCAGTTAGCACAGGTTTACGTATAAGCTCAGGTACAAGCTCAGGGGTACAAATCTTGTCAACCTCACTGTGACGACAAGACTTCAAGAAGCCGGGCTGTTGTTCGCCCTTAAATAAATCCGTACTGCTCCCCCAAACCACAAATCTTCTCTTTTAATATTCTGTTGATATGGATTAAATACAAAGGATAAGTGAACTTTAGATATGTTGGAAAGCTTCTTTTATTTACACTTTGAAGAGAACGAACTGCTTGCCTTTATACTAAGCTAGGCTAGCCACCACACAGCACCATCTCAGAAATGAGACTGATATTGATCACATACTTGAAAATAAAATGAGAGCCCAAAATACTCCTTTAACGCTAAACAAGGCAATGTTCAAGCCAGGGGGGGTGGATTTTGATATTATTGTGAAATGAATTGAAACCAGTGGCTGTCTGAGAAATACACTTGGCAGTAATGTAAAGTCTATGTGAATTGTAGTAAACTGTCCAAAACATGCAAAAACACCGGTGTATTCATGTAATAGTAATCTTTATTTATAACGGCACTTTGCAAAGCAAGGAAAGAAATAAGCAGTTGAAAGATAGATCAGTGATTTGAAATGGTAAAAAAAAAACATCCACTAGAGGGCGAGAAAAACAGAAGAAATAACAGATAAGGCAAGGATGATTTTAGAAAGAGACTTTTAGTCTGAGACTATCTCCAGGACACAGAGACAATCCTGAGGTCCCTGCATGAGGATCAACACATCAGACAGATAACCGGGCCAAGCAATCTTTTTTTAAGTTAAATTACTAAAATCTGTAGGTCAGTGCTAAAATGACAACGAGCAGATATGGCTCTGCGTCAGTGCATTTGGCTGCATACAGATAACTACGTGAGAGTGAACACCAGGTATTTATGGCAGACAGTTACCTAAGTTCCCTATATAAGTTCCCTATATCGTCCCCTAGCATCTGCTTGAGAGAAGGCAAATGTTGTGGCCTTATTGGTGTTGAGGACCTTTCTTTTGTGGATGAATCGAATAATAAAAGCACAAATTACGAAGTGAATAAACAGACTGCGTCTAATGTCTTAGTATAAAGACTGTCCAAAGGTAAAAAAGCCCTTTGAAGTTCATGGTATATCTTGTTTGTTTAATCTGTACAAAACTGAAACATGAAACAACGAGTCGTGGTTGTATGGGGAGTTTCTTGCTGGAAGTAATTTTTGGCCGGGCCAGTTGTAGAGTCTTGTCATCACGCCAAGGTCTTCAGGCAAACAACAGACTTCAACAGACTAATCTTAGATAAGCTAAGCACGAGAGTGTTACCAATCTTCTAATCTAACTCTAAAAGTATTCCCCAAAATATCTAACCGTTCCTTTAAATTCTCAGACACCAAACATCTGGTTTAAGCTATTTACCAGGACATTCATGTGTGTGGGATATTTCCGAACACACATTTAGTGTGATGAACAGGCCTATAATACTATGATAGTGAATCAAGCTAAGCTAAGTATTTTTTCCACAGACAAGTGTATTGTTATTATAATGGATGTCCTTATAACTTGCCTGAGAATCATCACAATTTTAAGTTTCCAGTTTTGATTGTCTGTACATCCACGGGTACATTACAAGTTGTCTGTACATCCATGGGTACATTATAAGTTGTCTGTACATCCGTGGGTACATTATAAGTTGTCTGTTCATCTGTGAGTACATTACAAGTTGTCTGTACATCCATGGGTACATTATAAGTTGTCTGTACATCCATGGGTACATTATATGTTGTCTGTACATCCATGGGTACATTATAAGTTGTCTGTACATCCACGGGTACATTATAAGTTGTCTGTACATGCGTGGGTACATTACAAGTTGTCTGTACATCCGTGGGTACATTACAAACAGGATCTGCTAATCACTAGTTCAGCAGACTTTGGCAAATTGGCACAATTATAAAAAGTAAAGAAATCAGTTGAAACCCACAGCTAACTCACTGACTTCATGGCGACATCACACTTCCTATTTCCAGCTATCTAACTGTGGTTTTACAATAAGACCATAATTAATTAAATGAAAGTAAGAAAAAGTACAATAATGCAGTCCATTAATTTGAACTTTTTCTCTGTAATAGTTTATCAAACTGCAACATCAAAGAAGAAGAAGTACTCTTGCTCAAGGGCAACATAAACCTTTGAAATGGGCCAGTGCATAAAGAGTACTTAAACGAGTACATTTGATACTTAAAAAACGCTTTCACTGTACACCAAATATTTTGATTGCAAGACCTGTAATGGAGTCTCTGGTATTATTACTTTTACTGAAGTAAAGAATCTAAGGACTTCTTCCACCACTGACCTGCAGCCTGTTCAGGGTTTGGGATTTCCCCTCTAAATGTGTGCTGGGATTATTAAAAAGTTAATGGCTGGGTTAGGAGATTGTAACTGTAAATAAGTGTATGTGTGTGTGTCTGCATGTGTCTGCTTGTGCAGTTATGTGTATGTCAGGCTCATTTGCAACTCTGTCTCATTCCTCAGATTCTTCCATCAGAAAAACACACAGAGTAACCAGTAGGAGGACAGAGTTTGTCAAGTGGGAGTTTGCTTGTAGTGTTCATGTCAAACACGTCAATATACACTCAACACAAGTAATGATTTCTTACAGTATGTGAGCAGACAATGCAGATGCTATGTGGTGCCAAGGTGGTACTGTAGTGAAGTTACATTATGGTAGTGTACAGGTGAAATCCAGTAAAGCTCTTTTACACTTTGGCCATTGATTAATTCATTATAATAACGTATAACGTGCGTATATATTGTGTGTGTGTGTGTGTGTGTGTGTGTGAGAGGAGAAAAATAGAAACCTCTGTTTGGTCGTGCTTTGACTGTGACCAACTCGCCATAGCTTCACTGTGAGTGAAGAAGTGTTGATTGTATCTACTTTCTGCACAATGGTGTGTTTGTGAAGGCAGGTTGGGCTGTAAGAAAAGAAGTGGCAGAACCTGTTTCTGCTTCTCCCAGGCAGCTGGGAGCCTCCAGGCTTGTTGTTTCAAGAGCTGTTATCTTCAGGTCACTCTTCATACAAGTGGAGTAAGAAAAGCTCCTCTAATAACGTTAAAGCTAATGTTGAACAGCTTCATATTATTGAGTGTGTAAAGACATTTTTTAAGTTCTGCTACCTGTCATGGTTGTCTATAAATCTATTACAGCAATTATAATTGCTTCTCAAAATTATGGATCACTATGCCTCAGCTGTATCTAGTTTGGGAGAGGTGTTGTTCATTGTGTGGTCTTTTACTGGCGACACCATATCTGCTCAGGCTGGCGAGATGGTGTTGGAAGATGTATCTGTGTGTAATCTTTGGGATTGATTCATGTACCAATCTTGATTTGTACTGGCGTCCTTGGTGATTAGTTCACCAGGAGATGGGATGCGGGAGCCGGTGTTCATTGTGAGCGTTACCCGTGTCTCGGCCTGCTTGATCAGGGCCCCCACCAGCTCCTCCCCGAGGCAGGAGGACCGGGTGAGGGGTGACCCGATCTACGTCCTTCAACTGATCCTGTCGCCAGGCTGCCCACGGACCAATACTTGACGTGGATGTGTCCTCGGTGCTTTGTTCACCAGGCGACGGGGCATGCGAAGCAGCTAATTCGCTCATACATTAGCTGTGGTACAGCGCTTTCGGTCGAAACGTCCTTCGACCGATCTACCGAGGTACACCCATGTCACCCCTCTCTTCATCTCCATTCACTGGCTACCCATCGCTGCTTGTATTAGATTCAAGACCCTGGTACTGGCCTTCCAAGCGGTGAACAGGACTGCACCAACCTACATCCAGACCATCCTCCAGCCTTACACCCTCGTCTGCTAACTACGGTCTGCCTTTGAGAAGCGCCTGGCGGTTCGCTCTCAGGGATGCCTGCTCACATCCGAGACTTTTCTCCTCTCTGGCCCCCCAGTGGTGGAACCATCAACCACATCCATCAGAGAAACAACCTGTCTGGCCACTTTCAAGAAATAACTAAAGACTCATTTGTTCTGGGAATACAACAGCACTTAAATTATGTTACTTTCTACTTAGTATAGAATATTCTACGTTATTAAAATGGAATTATATTTTAGTTTGAATGTATTGTATTTGATAATGTACAAAGATAATCTGTTCCTAGATTTAATGCTCTTTTCGATTCTGCCATTGGCAGCGATGTACTTACTTATAGCACTCGTGATTCATCACCAGCCCTTACAATTTTGATGAGACATCTTGTTGTTTGGACTTTATGTAAAGCTCTTATTTGGAAGTCGTTTTGGATAAAAGCGTCTGCTAAATGCCTAAATGTAATGTAATATTAATACAAATAATACTAATATAAATATAATAATAGCAATAATAATAATAACAACAATAACAGTAATAACAACAGCGGCTGTTGAGCAGGAACACGGAGGCAGCAGGTGCAACCATAGATCCAGACACAGCTCTACAGCTCCGGAGGCAGACATACCTGCAGAAAGCAACAGAAGAGTATATACATGTAGTATCACTCTAAAATGTTGTTAGCCCCAGAACTGAACTAAAGACAAAGTGCATGTGCAGGTCCATTTTTAATACAAATAACTCAACCCATTTTAGGTGGAGATCAGTGATTGGTTTACCTTTTTTCTTAGACACTAACCTATCCTTGTAAACATAATCTCTAAACTGGGATTATGTCCTCCTTGAATAGTTTTTCAGCCATCACACACAGGTGTATGGCCGTAATTCTTCTTAATGAGCACAAGGGCTGTGAAACATCACCACTGTCAGTTTCTAATGAGTGCAGAGGGTAGCTTAAACGTTGGGGCGAAATCTGCACCACCACAATTGTAGCTGATATCAGCTGGACACACCAGCCATCTCCTCATATTACTCACACACTTACAACACAGTAAATCATCCAGCTGGGCCTGTTGCACTTACTTACACTCACATTTGAAGTGGATACAGATGATACATATGTTGAGTATAGATTATATAACCCATATATTGAGTATGTTGATTATAATTTACTTTAGTGTGTGTGTGTGTGTGTAGGGAGGAGGTGCAGCAGAACTGTGTCCGCTGGAGGAAGAAGTTTTCTTTTGTGTGTAAAATGAGCGCTAATCCAATCTCTGGAGCGTTGGACCCGTGCATCTGCAGGGTCTCTGTACGCAAGGTAAACTACAATTCCTAGCATTTACCTCTCTTTGCTTTCACCACACTGAATGATCTCGCTGCATTATGAAAGTAATGTACAGTATAACTGGTTTGACCCATAGCACCTACCCCAGGGTTGAACTCAATGCGTAACTTGTTAACATATTGGTTCCGTATGATGTGGTGTAATATGTTTATGGATAGGGCTGTGAAGATTTTGTCTCACATGGACAGTCAGCAGTGTTTGGTCCCTCATTGTTTTGCTCTCTATCTTTGCAGGAGCTCAAAGGAGGAAAGGCCTTCTCAAAGGTAAGTTTATTTTCTGATTGTGTGATTAAAAACCAGTAAAATACACAAAACTCATCTTTAATCCAGTTTAGCTAAGCGGTTTAACTTGTGAATCATAAAGTTGAGAGTATTCAATTCAATTGTTTTTATATAGAGCCATATCATAACAAAGTTATCTCAGGGCACTCTTTCGCATGGAGCAGGTTGAGACCAACTTCCACACACACAAAGACCCAACGTTCCCACCATGAGCAGCACTAGGCGACAATGCCAAGGAAAAACTCCCTTTAACAGGTAGAAACCTCGAGCAGAACCAGGCTCTAGGTGGGCGGTTATCTCCCTCGACCAGTTAGGTTGGGAAAAAAACGGGGGGCAGGAAAGAGAGCAGGAGGAAGGAGAACATACAGTAGTACAATGGTAACAATAATAGCAACAACTGCAGTTGAGCAGGAACATGGGGGCGGCAGGACGAGAGAGAGAGGTGTCTTAAGCCTACTCTTGAATGTGAGTAGAGTGTCTGCCTCCCGTAAACAAACTGGAAGCTGGTTCCACATAAGAGGAGCTTGTTAGCTGAAAGCTCTGGCTCCCATTCTACTGGGAGAGTCCCCTGCTTCATTTATAAAGCAGACTTTAAACAGGCTACTCCACTCATGTTCTAACAATATACAGCTGTATCAGCCTTTAATAGTGCAAACAGAGTAACATTTTCATACTGTGTCTTCATCAGAGTCAAAATAGGTACAC
This sequence comes from Nannoperca australis, assembly GCA_036023655.1. Taxonomy (NCBI): domain Eukaryota; kingdom Metazoa; phylum Chordata; class Actinopteri; order Centrarchiformes; family Percichthyidae; genus Nannoperca; species Nannoperca australis. The sequence goes on along the minus strand of JAVQJD010082413.1, from coordinate 988 downwards.
AATACACTCAATGACAAGAACAACATATACATAAGCCACATACAGTCAGGTCCATAAGTATTGGGACATCGACACAATTCTCATAATTTTGGCTCTATACACCACCACAATGTATTTTAAATGAAATGAACAAGATGTGCTTAAACTGCAGACTTTCAGCTTTAATTTGAGGGTATTTACATCCAAATCAGGTGAACGTTGTAGGAATTACAACAGTTTCTATATGTCCCACTTTTTGTATAGTCAAAGTAGAATTAATCTCGATTTCGCTTTTATCGAGGTTAGCGCATTATTAGCTTTTTATTCATAAATCTGCATTCAAATCATCGTCAGGAGATAGCCTGATGCATTCTGAGATTGACCTAGAATAGGTGTACAATTTTCATTGTATTGGATAATTGATTGAACAGAATTTCAATCTATTGGATAATGGATCCAAGGGTGGGAGTTGCCATAGTAAATTTACAGGTGCCACACCCCATGCATGGGCGTTCTGTTTGTAACCTAAAGTATTGGTGTAGGGTGTGAGAAGAGTAAACCCAAAAATCCATCATTAGCCCATCAGATTTGACACAGCACCTGTACCCATTTTGTTGTCTTACGTAGCCCGGCTAGCTCAGTATGAGTGTCACGGATCAGCCAGACGGATCACAATTGCATCACGTTTTCAGAAGGTTTATTGTAAGATCTCAGCATGTAGGGTAAGCACAAATACATCAGAGAGTGACTCAGGGATGTCCAGGGTTGTAGAGGGGAGAAGACTCTGAATACTCGCCACGAGTCGTGAAGGCAGGGACCAGGTAGCAGGATTCCTCAGAGTCAGAAAACAGGCTACAAACGATTAGGCTCCCAGGAAGCACAAACGCAGGTTAGCAGATGATCTGACAACGCTGGACTGACAAGCAAGGGTTTATATACAGGGAGTGGTTAACGGGGAATGCAGTGCAGCTGGCAGGTAATGAGCGCCAGGTGCAGCCGATCAGGGAGG
>JAVQJD010082411.1:0-10831 GCA_036023655.1 Nannoperca australis | reverse complement strand
AAAAGTTTAGAGTTTGAAAGCAAAAGTTTAGAGTTTGAAAGCAAAAGTGGGGAAAGTTTCTCTCTCAAACCACTTTTTTTGACTGTTTGATAATGGAACAAAATTATCTCCATATGTGTACACCAACAAGTTTTACACTGAACGTTTCTGCCTGATCTGTTTTTTTGTTGTTGTGCTGAACTCTACGCAGGTCTGGGATGTGTAGCTCCACAATGCAGCAACAGTCGACGAGGTGGTTTACAGAGAAACTAGGCCAAGCTTCTGCTTTCTTCAGCAAGTTTTTGACTGTTTGGACAATTTGTTCAGCCTTGCCGTTGTTTGGTGGGTACCTGGGGCTTCGGGTCACATTTTCTAAATCATAGTCTGCTGCAAAGACTGTCATGTGGACACTAAGAACTGAGGCTGGTTGCCTGTGTAATGTCTCTGGTATGCCGAGCTCAGCTGGGTGATCTCTATGTATCTAGAGAAATAGTCCACTATGAGCAGGTAGTTAGTGTTCTAGTTTCTGCAATGACCTGTCTGTCTCTTTCATATTGACCACTCTTTGGCTCATCGTTACCTCAAAGCTCAGGACTGTTATGAGGCCTGCTATTGGCACAAATCTGAATGACAAAGTTGAAGTTAACTTGGACAAAGTCAATTGCCCCTGTGGCCACGTCCACTGATTGGCAATTTCATAGAACTGAATTCATTTTAAAGTCAACAAATGTAACTTCTGTTGTTGTAAAAGTCAACTATTTACACCTGTTCTAGTAGCGTTTGCTATAAACTACAGTGTCAGCTGTACTACTGTCAGTGGCAATTTAGGGGAGTGCTTTTATTATTCATGTTAGTAACTTATAGCTGGCTGTGAGTAGGTATTCATTTTATTTACACGATGGCATTGCCTTGGCTTTAATGTGTGTAATGGGGGGCATCCCCGAATAATTTTCCTTGCTGTCTGAATCATCTTAATGTGATATAAAGTTTTTCTGGCAGATTGGCTGAATAATTTACCATCCCTAATGATCTTAGTAGAATTGAACATTAAGTTGTATTATGCATGTAAATTACAGCAGTTCAAAAGGGGGCTTTTTCATTGAAAGTGGCTTTGGCTGTCACGTAGGGAAATATGTCACATTATCTCTCCTAAAACATATTTTTGCGTAGAATAAATTGCTTCATGGTTGATTCATTATGATTAGAATTACCAGTTGGCTGCCTGGCCTAAGACATCAGACTATAAAGACTAGGTGGGTTTTTGTGATGTATAGTTCTATTGTCCTGAAGTCCTGTGCTTCTTGCAGCAAAAGCAGGCCAATAATCACCATGGAAACGCAGGTATTATACTGTTGGTCTATTGTCATAATTTAAACTGCACTGGAAATCCGCTAAAAGGGATTTCTGTGTGAATAGCAGAGTGTGAGATGAGTATTTATGAGTTGTTAATGTTGAGAATACACTGGTTTCATTGTCACCCTCTGACACATGGCATTTTCAGATTTTCATTTGTTTCTAATGAAGCAATAGGCCCTGGGTCCACAAAGCATTTTTTCTGAGCAACAGGGTTTTTTTTTTTTAATTGTTCCCAATAACCAGTCAGCGCATTCATCCGCCTTTTTTCAGAGCATCCTTTTTGTGCGGCCGTTCCAAGCGAGTTGAAAATCTCTGAACTTTACAGAAAGGCACCAGTGTCATTACTGACGCATTTCTTCAGGCAACAAATTGTATATTAAACCAGGCTCATCACCCTGGCCAGACCCTGCTAGAAAAAAAATGATATGTGGACACATTTAACCCCATTGTGCTTCAAGACAGAAATTATATTTGACAAATACCATGATGCTTCAGGTGCCACAAGCAATAAGGAAAGCAAATAAACTAGTAGTTACTATATTAGTTACAACGCTGACAGTGGCATGCGCAGATACAGTGGCCAGTAGCTCCCTTAAACTTCACTACATTTTTGTTTTTTTTCAACTTTATTACTGAAGCACATTAGCTATGGAACATCTTACCTATGACTGAAATACACTCATTGTCAGAAAAAAGTAAGCTCACAAAAATTAATATTGAGTTGGTGTGTACATATGTGAAGATCATTTTGGACTTTTCTCTGGGCCCTAATGATGCCATAACTTGTTCATTTTAGTGACTTAGTTCCTTAAATCTTGCTCAGTCAAATGAAGTCAAATTTTTATTTCTTATATTTTAACATTTTAGTGTTAATGGTGTGTGTTTACTTTTATAACTCCCATATATGTCATATTTATCATTTATTATGGAATGTTTATATGTATATTTAAGTTTACCCTAAAGGGTTATTGTCTTGGTTTGAATTACCTTTAATTATTTTCTCAGCATGTTTTTTTATTATTAGATGTGATGTTTTTATCTAACATTAGATTTATGTTTTATGTCTTCTTATCTGTCCTCTTTTACATGTTTGGCTTTTATGATGCTGTCACTCCACTTCCCCAGCCCGTCTCCGTCCCCCTCCAAACCATCCTCCTGAGCCTTCGGCGGAGGCAGATGTGTTTTTATGTATCTACATATTCTATTTTATATATTTATACATCCTTTTATTAACCCCCGGTTTTAACGTTTGGTCGCTGGACAGGAACCCTCCGACCTCTCCTGCTTTTAATAATTGGAATGGCATTTTATTACCGTTCCTTTAACATCATAGTCGTTTTAAGATTTTACCTACCCTCTTTTCCTTCTCCTTTATTTAGGATGGTCACTAATTTTTAGTACAGTTTTGTTTGTTTTTTGCGACTTTTATCTTGTTTTTATAGGTGATGTTCAGCACTCGTGTTCATGCCCACTCATCCTACAGGATGAGTACCAGTTCTTAACCTAAACTAAACTGTTCCGACCTAGTTTTATTAAAGGGCATACAATATTTGAAATATAGAGAATACACTATGTGTGATGTCTACTAGGGCCAGGAGAATCAGAACAACTACGGAGCCACAATGGACCAAACAATAGACCAGAATCAACGCAACACAATATTTATAAAAATTAAAAAGTCTTCTTTTTAATGAGAAGTTGTGAACAAGTAGAAAAATAAAAATGCATATACAAAACACAATTATTACCCAGGTAATTAAAACCAAAACAATAGAATCAGTCTAAATTCTAGACTTTAATGTCCTTCAGTCACAATCATCCAGGACTACATGATAGTTTGGTTCAATTCACCGTGGGGTGGCAATTATTCATCCACGCACTTGTGTGTGTGTCAAGACAAAATCCTTTAAGTCTGGTTTCAATTTTCTGCGAAGCAATTGGATTTCTAGTTCCTCTTCGTTGGGTTGTAACTTGCTCACAATAATTGGAAAACCCTGTTACCAACAAGAATATGGCCTCAAGTTTCTGGGAACTCTGATTACTAAAATTAACTCCAAATTGAAAAGAATAATGGTAACTGGCATAACATACACTCACCAGCCACTTTATTAGGTACACCTGTTCAACTGATCTTTAACGCAAATCCCTAATTGTTGGTACCAGACGAGCTAGTCTGAGTATTTCACAAACTTTTGATCTAAAACTGGACAAAAGAAGAATGGAAGTGAAAGTGTTGTCTGGTCTCATTAGTCTTCATTTCTGCTGCGACATATGTATGGTAGGGTTATATTTTGGCAACATGAAAAAATTGATCTATCCTGCCTTGTATCAACGGTCCAGGCTGTTGGTGGTGGTGTGATGGTGTGAGAGATATTTTCTTGGGACACTTTGGGCTCCTTAGTACCAACTGAGCATTGTTTACCTGAGCTCACACCTGAGTATTGTTGGTGACTATGTCCATCGCTTTATGACCACAGTGCACCATCTTCTGATGGAAACTTCCAGCAGGATAACACACTGTGTCACAAAGCTCAGATCATCTCAAACTGGTTTCTTGAACATGACGATGAGTTCACTGAACTCAAATGGCCTCCACAGTCACTAGATCTCAATCCAATAGAGAACCTTTGGGATGTGGTGGAACGGGAGATTCTCATCATGGATGTGCAGCCGACACATCTGCAGCAACTGTGTGATACGGTCATGTCAATATGGACCAGAATCTCTGAGGAATGTTTCCAGCAACTCGTATTAATCTGTGCCACGAAAAATTAACATGTTAAAATTCCAATGTCCCACCTGCAAGCCGTTGCATTGTTTACGTACAGAAACATTTGTACAAGGGCTCTGTTGAAGTGGGTACTTATGCTACATATCTGTATATATCTTGTGATTCAATTGACATCACCCATTTCAAGATACAATCACAATAGCAGATACAATCAATGTCTGTCAGACAACCGACCAACAAACAAACCATAACAAAGATGAGCAAGCTCACCCACAAAGCCTCATAGTAATCCATAACATCCTGACAAAAATCTTGTTACATTGGCAAAGGTCCAGACGATCAAATCCAGTAAAATATTTAGTCCGCAAAACATTATTATATCAACAAATATCCTCGGAAATACTGTTGCATCATATGCATAATCTTTCACCTATTCTCTATCATAACACCGTTCCGCATGTTAAAATGGCGTCTGCACTCTGACCTTTTGATTTTGACATCTCACTTGACCAATAGGAGCTTCCATGTCCTGTCTACAGCCTATGATAACAAACGAGAGTCCAAGTTGAACGGACAGGCCTGCCCATCTTTATTTTTGTAAAAGTCAAGCCAATCGCCACTAAGTGTGCAGATGATTGGGATCGAACACAAGGATATGCAGCTTGCATAGGTAATTTCAAACCTTAAATATATATATTTTTTAAATTAAGTAATATGGCTATGAAATAAATACTGAAATAAATAAATGAGGCAATTCATATATAAATAAATGTAAAGATAAATATATTAAATAAATACATTTGTTTTTATTTCTAATTTACTTGTTTCAAAGGACTACATTTATATATTTTATGTTCTTATATTGAAATGAATGTGGCGTGGTTATCTCAGATTTAGACCAAAGCAACAGCACGGGAACAGTATGCTGTTGTTCACACTGTAGTCCTGGCAAAAATTTCTGGGAAAGAAAAACAATGACTTTGAGAAAAGTATCTCTGAGTAATTAAGAGAGGCTGCCAATTAACTCGATGAGATTGTGACGCTGCTGCCACCATTTAATTGAAGACCAGGAGAGATCTTTAATCTCCTTCTACAGGGCTCTGCAGACGGAGTGGGAAAGCCCTCTCAGTTGTAAACTGATACTGCTGGTGGGTCAATGTTGACATTTTTTTATTTATTCCCAAATATTTACTCAAAACATGTAACCTTTTTTCCATAGGGGATGCATAGTTATTATAAAAAAAATACAAAATAAAATATTATTGTTTGTTTGGCCAGATAAACAGGGTCCACTATGTAGAAATGCATGGCCCATAATCCTTCCTAAATTGCCAAAGTCCTGCGATAGCTCATGTTCTGTTTGTGGGATCACCAGAAACTGCAACAATCCAAATTGAGGATTGCCCCGATATTGACATCCGTACCACTATCCAGTTGGGAAGAATTTTGCTGTTATATTATGGCCAATTCACATGACAGTTCTAAAAAGAAAGTGTTGTAATTATTTTAACATCAGGTGATGATTGAACTGATGCATGCAGTTTTGTGACATCATGAGCATTTCATATTGTGGCCAAATAGAAATGAGTTTGAATGAGAAAAGGACCCCTTCTAAAGGAGAGAGCAGACATAATTCCCAGGAATTCAGAGGCTACTAATTCTCATGTAAATTCTTGTGTTTGTGAAAAGTGAAGTGAAAAGAGGCAAAGCAGGCAAACCTCTTTTGTCTGCAGCAGCAGTGTTATACTGTAATTCCTCTTAAACAACTACGGGTGCAATGTACTTTAGTTACTTATAAGTGCACTAAAATACTGTTACTGTTTTGCTGTCAGTCATACAAAGAATTGTGTGTCCGGTCATGGAGGAAGAGGAGGATGAAGATGAGGAGGAATGCTGCTTGGAGGACAAATGCACTTCATGCTCTTCATAATGACAGTAATTATGAAGAGCCCATTTCTTCCACAAACTGAGCTATATAAAATGACACAAACATTTAATCTAATATATCAAGTGTCCATTGCAATTCTTACCATGAATAGTCCTATCCAAACTTTAACGATGTATTATTTTATGGCAAACAGTTTGAAATTAGGTTTGGGAGGGTGCTTGTGTTAGCTGGGATAGACTGTGCCCTGGGCAGGGAAGCTCTGTGAACGAAGAAATTAACTGGCAGGAAATGACACATTGTGTAATTAGCACTTAAAGGAGTAGTTCACAATTAAAAGGGATGCATGGAAGATTTTCTAACATCATAGCCCATAGATAACAAATTTTTGAATGCCTGTCAACGAAACCCTGTTTTTTTTTTTTTAAGTTGACCTTTTAATGCAACAGAGGACCACAGATTAAAGTTCCTACCAACAACTAGGTTAACACTTGTCACTTCTCATTTAATAGCATCCTGTGTACAGCTCAAAGCACTTCTCCAATTCTGGACCGGATGGGAACTCGTACACATTGAACTGAAAGTGGTCAGCAGCGACTTCCCCAGGTCTGAAACATTACATCTTCCTGCACACTACCACGACTATGAAGCTTTTGTTACTGATGTTCAGGCCTGCCTCAACCCCACTGACACAGGCTTTTGTCTTGATTAGGATGGACTTGATGTATGTAATCAGTGTTAGATCCCGGTTAAAGCCCTTGTTACAGGACTCCAGTTAGTTCTATGGGATCTTACTCTATTAGAAATTCTAAAGATTATTTAAGTTGGGGGTCGAGGGGACACGCCTAGCTTCTAACTGCCTACATCTGGATGCTTACCCTGCTGCCTCTGATTACACCACCTGGCTGAGGAGCCATTAGTTGCTCGGGTGTGTGATCAGCCACGCCCGTTAACGACAACTTTCCTCTCTGATGTGAGTGAATTGCTAGGTTTGGGGTTCGATGGCTTATGACTAAGAAACCCTCAGGGTATATTTTAAAACTAGTGGATCAATGTAGAATAACCTTTAAGAACCGTGCAGATATTGTACACACACAGACTTAACTGTTTTACTTTCATGAGAGGCTCAATAATAAGGGAAATAAGACTTTTACTTCATTTATATTTGTATTTATTGCAGGTATTGGCATGGGGTAGCTACAGCATTCCAAATCAAAATGAAAATCAAATCAAACTATAATCATCCTACTCTCATCTTATTTTGAATCTCTCATCAATCAAAATGTGTATAATAGGAAAAAGAGAGGCTAGCCGGGCCTGTGGTAACCTGTCGAAATCCACCTGCTGAGGTGAAGAGCTGTAGAGGAAATCCAAAACTCCATACAAAGATTTATGATCCTAAAACTGCTTCCTCTTCTTGTTGGCAGGGAGAGCTGAATCCTCTGCGGTTCAATCTTATCAGCAGCTGTTCATTTCCTTTGTGGTTTTGGCTCGTTTCTCTGACCGCTGCTGATCAGTCAGATTCTTCTTTCGTGCTTGCTGGAGTTTGATTCAGTACAGAATCAAAGTTCTCCTTTATGCTCATAAAGTTCTCCGCGCTCTGCATCCTGCGTCACTTGCACAGCTCTGAGGTTTTCACACCCCAGACTCCTTCTTTTATTGAACTTGCCAGCCCGGCTACTTCCCTAAACCTGTTTCTTACTGATTGGTCATCATCCCTTACATCTCCTCCCATACACATTAAGAACCTTATTTGGCGCTTTTTACCTCTAATTCTGCTTATGCCCATGTTTGGCCATGCTCCTATTCAGCTGTCACCCACTAAGTGTCTGCTGTTGGTGTGTGTATTCTGCATCCATGCACACTCTTTTTCACTTTCTCTTTCCAACGCACGCACAACTGACTTCCTCTTTGCTAGGCCCCTACAGCTGTTTCCACATGCTCACCAAACATGGCCTATTAAACTCAAAACATCACTACATTTATTTGATCACATCTCAGATTATAGTTATCAATAATTTTAACACTACTATTTATCATTTCAACACTGGAATCAATCATTTTAACACTTCATTATAGTCTTCTGTGTTCCAGTGTCCCGATCATTCAGATTTCAAACAAAACTTCTTCAATATCCAACAAAAGAATTTGAGAAAGAATAGAATTCACTGAAGAAGAAAAAAAGTTTTTATAAAAAAAAACTTAGAATTTGCAAATATGTGTGTAAAGCTGTAAAATACTGGTCTTGTACTTTTTTGAAAACAAAGATATTATTAAAAAAGTACAAGACCAATACATTTTTTTACTATTTACTTTTTAGATTAAGATTTTACATAAAAGAAATGTAAACTATGTGACCCCTTAAACTAAAATTGTGCATAGTTTTTCCTCTTCTCCCATTAATCATCTTATGACCCACTCAGATTTATCCTGTGACCCTTCAAATGGGCCCAACCCCTAGGTTGAAAACAACTGGACTAAACCATATATAAACTGTGTATTAAGTAGTTATATCAAGCTTCGCCTCGAGCAGCTACAACAGTAAATCGTTGCTCCAACATTGCACTTAGATCATTTGTATTTGTGTCAACTCTGTCGTAAGAGACAGCATCGGGTTAATTAGAAACTGGAGACATTTTGATTTGGAATCTAAGAACAGTCTGACCTGTGTTCTTATCCCAGGGGGAGAACTCAGCTGGATAGACAAGACTGAGAATAGAGTTGACTTGATATTTTTTCTTATGCTGCTACGTGTTTATGAAGTTATAAGTATGCGACTACATCAACCCTTCGGTTCATCAAATTTTTTAGTTTTTTGCCTGATCTAAGGTTCTGGGTTCAACAGAAGTTTGAGAAACACTTTCAAGATAAATTCCCAATGCTTGACTAAAAGCAACGTTGGGGTTTGGTAGGGCCGCAAAGTCTTGTTCACTCAATGGGCGCAGCAGCTGTTTATCAGGAACACTGACATTAGATACACAGGAGTGTGTGGTTTTTCCCAGTTCACACCATAATCTTCACCAACCTGAAACAGAAGGAATACAGCTGTTCAGAATGTGTAGGCCATTTCACTGTTGGATAATAATTTTGCATGTCTTTATATGTGCGTACCAGGACCACGAAAAAGTACAGAATAAATAAAAGGACATAATGCTTCCCCAGGTCATGTGGGTCATTTGTAAAACTAAAAGAATTAGGTCATATACAGAGCAACAATTCAGTTCTCATTCTCCAAGGATAACTGGTCAGGGTGCAGCTGTCCTGATAAGGTTGGCTCCAATCTAGTGGGTACTAGCCGTGAGTGTCATAATCACTATTGATGGGATTATAACGATGGAAAAACTGTGAAATCCGTACACTAGGTAACAGAACTCCTGGACTACAAACCTGTCTGGTAAAAACTACAAGTTGCTTGAACAAAGAACCATAAACCTTATTGGCGCGAAGAAGAGTGACTTCCCCTAAACCCTCCATTTTTATCTGACAAGATAAAATGTGATTGCAGGTCAACTCTCGCTCTCTTACTCTCTTTCTTTTTGCCCTCTCTTACTCTTTTGCCCTCCTGCCCTCTTACTCTGTCTTTGTTTTAGCTTCTTCTTTGCCTTTAGTTTTTGTAGCCTTTAGCTTATTCTCTTATTCTCTTTGTCTTACGCTCTCTTACTTTAGCCTCTCTTACGTTTTGCTTACTTTCTTTTGAAGCTCGCAGAAATTTTTGTTTCGTTTAGCTGCATTAAAAGTCCTAGTACGTTAAGCTTCGGCTTTATTCTCCGGCCTTTTCCTCTATAACGACATATAATTTGACCAATGAAAGTAACTTCAGTTTCGTTTTAAGATTACACCTCCGTTTATTCGGCTTTTAATATACTTCTGGACGTAGTTTCGACCGGCCAGCGAAACCAAGTTTCAGTTGTATTAGAGTAAAGTTAAACATCAACTCGCTATTCTACTTCTATCAACCACAAGCATCACAGCCAGCCTGCCTGCAGTTCGTGCGAACGCATCAGTGACGCAAGAGGACACCAAAGGACACAGCAAAAACAGGCCCTTCATCTTTCTACTGCGTTCCAGTAAGCCACGTTTCGCTGGTGGGCCGTGAAAGGGAAGCAGGAGGCTAGCAGCACTCCGGTTCCCACAACGAACGATCCGGAGGAACTGCGCTCAAAAAGTAGGCAAATACGGGTTGATGTTGAATAGGCTGTTACTCTTTTAAATTAGAAATCCACCTCAATAATCCCAAATTCCTTAGATCTCCTTTTTTTTCTCACGCATTTTCCATCATTATAACCCGACAATGATTTAGGTTCAAATTCCCTGTCCACCATCTGTTTTAATTGTGTTTTAGTGTGTATTATTTGTGTTTAACTACTCTGTTTACCATTTTCACCTAGTTAAAAATAAAGTACTCTCTTTATCACTAAAGTCCATGTCTGTTGGCAATCTTTCTGAGCAGAAATCAATGATCAATGTGTTTAAGAACAGTACGCCTTTGGAACGAGACTGATCAATCCTAGTTGTTATGTTTTCCCTCCAAAAGGAGGGTGGTGCCCCACTAATATAATATTTGAAAATTAAAACGTCTAGTTATCATAACGCTAGAAGTATTTTTTTGAAAGTGGCCAGACAGGTTGTTTCTCTGACGGATGTGGGGAGCTGATTCCAACACTGGGGGCCAGACAGGAGATAAGTCTTGAATGTGAGCAAGTGTCCCTGAGAGAGCGAACCGCCAGGCGGTTCTGTGAGGCGGACCGTAGTTGGCGGACAGGGGTGTAAGGCTGGAGGATGGTCTGGATGTAGGTTGGTGCAGTCCTGTTCACTGCTTGGAAGGCCAGTACCAGGGTCTTGAATCTGATACGAGCAGCGATGGGTAGCCAGTGAAGGGA
>JAVQJD010082410.1:0-16655 GCA_036023655.1 Nannoperca australis | reverse complement strand
CGTCCTGTTGTTTTCAATCATGGTTCTATGCACTTGATGTAAAGCTCTTATTTTGGAAGTCGCTTTGGATAAAAGCGTCTGCTAAATGCCTAAATGTAATGTAATGTAATGTAATGTCTCCCAGCTAATTTTAAGAATGCAACAAGTGAGGGAACAACAGTAGGAGGCGTGGCCTCGTGGCTATGTAATGTGTGGGTCAGGAGACACAGGGGAGACTGACTGACACTGATTAGTTTTTTTATTTAAAATTTCATGACGTAGACAGGTCCAACAGGTCGACTCTGTGTCAACACTGACCTTTTAAGGTTTAGAGCTGATTTAAAACAATAGATGGCGTGTTTCAACCTATGAAATGCAGATTTTTATAAATTTGGTAAGAAATGTCAACATTAACACCAGCACTGATGTGTTTCATCACAGTACACTCATAAAATTTAGTTTAAAGCTCAAAAAACACGTTTAAGTGTGCAGTACCTCTTTAACTGTTTTCATTGCAAATATCTGCCTGTTTAATTTTAGCATTTACTTTGCCCTTAACATTTCAGATTAATGTAATTTATAGACAAAGTTTTGTCAGATATTCTCTTAGCACTGTTGCAGTCTCTGTTAAAGTCTTCTTAATGATTTTTACCTCAATATTTTCCACTGAGGTCAAAGAAAAATGGTCTTATAAGGAATATGGATGTATTTTTTCTGACTACAGAATCCCCTAAGAATTCTCGTTTAACTGGATTTAAATAATGTGCTGTATGCTAATTTGTATCCCCGCCATCATTATGACTCCAGTTTTACAGATTCAGTTCATCTGTTTCTGTATAATATTACTGCCAAAGACGAAACAAAAACAAAACTGTCTTTCATACTCCACACATCTATCATGTTGGGTACTGAGTGAAAGCTGACTCAGATTCAAAAAACATGACTCATAAATGTGTAGAGTCACTGTTATGAAGCTCTTCATAACGTATTTACCAGGTTTCAAAGTTCCCTATCTTTATTACTTTTTCATGGCTTTTGTACACTTTTGTTTTGCACAGAAGTCTGAACCCTGTTTATCGTCTTTTCGAGATTTAGACATTTCTATTATTTATGTCCCTGATGAGGCTACATGATCCCATTAGCTTCAAACACTGGGAGGACAAGGGAGGTGCCAGCAACAAGCTGTCTGTGTGTTTGGGACAGTAAGACACTGTTAAACATAATTTATGGCAGCATATCATCAGCTGACCTCCAAACAATGATGCGTTTACTGCACAATTCAGAATAAATGCCATCTGGTTATGAAAATAAAGCACGTCTATTGCACATGTCTGTTTAATGAATGACAATATGTAAAACAGTCCTGGAGCCAGGACTAGCTTGAGCACACTAAGGTCACATCCCCTGTATTGCTGTTATTTATATTTTCTATATATTACACACAGTCATGTATCCATCACTTCAGAAGACATTACACTGACTTACATTCATCTCCTGAAGACTTACCCTAATCATAACCATATATTTATTTTTAGCTGTTTATTGTTATGTTGCTGTTTTTTTTGTTGTTAATTTTATTGGTTATTCTTGTTTAGTTTTCCTATTTATTCATTTTTTAACATGTACAAACTAAAAATCTATCTACAAAATCTTCAACCTAAAATGTTATGATTTACTCAATGTTGACTGGTGTTTTGTCCCTATAAGGCGAGTCCCCACAATGTTAGTATGTAAACCGATTTACATCCCCACAACACGAGTAATACATTTACACACGCACACGCACACGCACACGCACACGCACACACACACACACACACACACACACACACCAATGATGGTGGAGTTGCAATGCAAGGTGCTGGTCTGACCATCAGGAGCAATTTGGGGTTCAGTGTCTTGCAAAGGAACGACATCACGGAGGGATCGACCCTGCGCTTAGTGGATGACCCGCTCTTCCTCTCTGAGCCATAGCCACCTTTTTTGGGTTTAGCAAGTAAACCGGGGCATTTTACACCCTACAATTAAAAACATATTTTAAAAACTGATTGCAGTTTTTCACTGCTGTGGTGGCTGCTTGTCTTTGTGTTATATGCTGCAGGTGCCCAGTAGGTGTGGTCGGGTCATTGTGTATTATATCATCAGAGCGAGATGGAGAAAGAAAGGGGAAACTTTGCTCCCTACGCTCCATCTTTCCCATCCTTGTCTTTGTTTTCCCTTTTACCACACACCTTCAATTCAGTTTTATTTATGTAGCTCCATATCATAACAAAGTTATCTCATGGCACTTTTCTGTATAGAGCAGGTCTAGACCGACTCTTTAACACTCACTTTTCTCTCATTCCTGCATACACGCCATCATGAGTCACTTACAGACTGCCACACCTCATAACATTTTGATATTTCTAGTTGTTTGTGTTAGTTTCAAATAATAATAACAAATGGTTTTTGCTTTAACTCCTTGTTTCACCTCCACTATTATTTGTCATGGGCTTTGAGCTGGCCATGACACAGTAAAACAATAAAAAGCTAAAGAAAGTGTTTGGAATTCCTCCACAGACTTAAATCCTGATAGTGTGGAGGAGGCTGTGAACTGGGCTTCAGACCTTCATGTTGGGAGATAGAATTGACAGAAAGCATAACAAATAAAATCTAAGAAGTCCAGGGTACTGAAGAATTTAAGGAGATAGAGTGGTGAGGAGTACGCTAGGGGGACTATTGACCTGAGTATTTCTAAAGTCATTATCACTGGCCCTGATATTTCATATGTGGCCAGAAAAATCTGGAAAAAACATCTCTCACTTAGGCATTTAAAATCGTGATAAGTGTACGTGTTTATGGTCCGCAAGAAAATCAATAGACCTTTTTTGCATTTTGAAATGTCACAAAAGGAAAAGCACAGGTGTTGGTGATGGCTGAATTCCATTTAGCTGCTTCAGTTTCAGTGTCCTGGTATTATGCATGCTGGCTCATTGTTATGGTTTACTGGTATACTACAATATAATGGAGAAATCGTTAATGTCATTACGAAAACCTTTGATTTTCCTATGATAAGTAAAAAACTCTGCTGTGCTCATATGTACTGCTGGTATGTTGAGGCAAATTTTCAGATTCAGTAACAAAACAAGTACAACCACTCCTTTGTTCTTGACTCACCAAAGCACACCACTTTTCAATGCCACTTCATCTGCCGCACTTGTGAATTCAGCCGCCACATGACTCAGTTAACTGAGGAACAACACAACAACAACCCCGGCTCATTTTTGACGCACAGTACAAGTGAGTTCACAAAGTCTCGCGTCACTCGGTAGCCTGATATAGACCAGAGACAAAGGCGTGGATGAAACCCGAGCTTGCCAGCCTCTTTTCTGTTGCCATGACGACAGCAGCCGTTTCCAATGCCTCAGTGGAAAAAAAAAAATAAAAGAAAGGAAAAAAAGGCTCAGAGGACCTGTGGCCAGAGGCTCCACCCACTGGGGGAATGCACAGAGCTAACCTGACAACCTGGCAACAAAAAATATAATCAACTTATTTAGATGAAAACATGAAATGAGGCAGTTACAAATTGACTAATTACCAAACCCCTAGACCCTCTTCCCCATCTCTTGTCCTCCAATTCATTTCCATCCCTGTCCTGTGTGGCCTTTTCACAGTGGACTGGATGCAGTTTAGGGTGTGTTGCTCTCAATGGCAGGTGTAGAAGCAGGTTGAGCAGGTTGTTCCCTGAATGCCACTCTGCTGGGCCCTCCTTCCTCCCTCCCTGCTTCTCTCTCCAGGCCAATTGCTGATTCACTCTTGCATGTTGGCAGCTCAGTGAAGAGATTGTGTTGCCTGTGCACCTGTTCTCATCTGATATAGCCTAAGAATAAGGTAAGGATTTACTGAGGAAGGATTTAAATCTTTGTCTTGTTTTTATTTCTCAGGAAATATGTGGGGCTATAGACTGGATTGATGATTTTTTGTCTAAATATGTTTAACAAGATTTGAGTTGCTGTTATATTTTTAAGTTAAACTGAACGAATTACATAAAACATATTGCTGTAAGAAAAATATACTAGTGGAAAGACTTCTTTGTGGTACAAAGAAATCTTTTTTTGTATTTGACAATTGTTATATGATTAAGTTACACTTCAAATGTGTAAAATGTTTAAAACGTGGCAGGCCTCGCCACTGCTTCCTCTCGTGAGAGTAAAAATGGAGAATGTGAAAGTAAAAGGAGTATGTTGCTGGATGGCAAAACATCACAACAGCAAGTGAGATGCATACTGTAGGGCCTTACATAACCTAAACAGGGAAATACATACAGAGCAGTCACACAAGTCAGTTTTAGAGTGATATACTGTAAGTAAGAGCCCTGTAGTGCAGTGACTTGTGAACTTAGGATGAGTGGTGGAAAAAGGATTTAGGTAATTTACTTGAGTAAAAAAAGTAAAATCACACTAATTAAGAAAACTCCATTACAAGTAAAATCCCTGCATTCATAATGTAAGAAACAATTAGAATTTTACTGACAATGTACTTTGTGTCAGTGTTGTATTATTAGATCATTGATTGAGATGGAGATCATTTTAACTGCTGTAACAGCTGCTGGGCAGTTTCATCTGTAACAATGCATCATATTTTTAAAACTTATTTTATGTCGTATATGTAAAATGTTAATCTAAAAATAAATGGTTCACTGAAATTGCTAAATAAATGTAGTGGAGTAAAAAGTACAGTATTGCTCTCTGAAATGCAGTCATGTAAAGGCAGCATAAGAAGTATACATTTGAAGTACAAGTACCTCAAAATTTGGTACTTGAGTAAACACAGATATTGAGGTTATACAATGCAGAAAATATACAACATAGATCACAATAAAAGGTGATGATAACACAGGTGAACTTTAAACAAATTGAGTAACATAATAACAACATAAATGTCAGATAATGTCTGGCATGTGGGTGGAAGGAGTTCACAGCGTGTATTTTTATTTGCGTGTGTGTCTGTGTGTTTATGTGGGACTGGATCTCTGTAAAGTCACGACTGACAGAGCTGTTGAGGTAATAGCTGGTATGGACTTTGACAGGCCAGCAGAGTTGGAACAGAGCACGAAAGGGTCAGAGGTGAACATCTCTGCTTGTTTTTTTGAACTGATGCGGTGCGGAGACTCTTTGGTGAGATGCTGGTAGGCCAAACACTGTCTCAGCGGTGGCGGGTAGTTTTCTGCTGTAATTTCGAGAACCAGGTGGAGAGTTTTCCATTTAGCTATTCCCAGTGTGAGGATGGATGTGAGAGCATTTGTAATTATGGATGTGAAGTGACACGTTGAGTTTACACACAACAGGAATCACTGGATTGAAATTCAATAAGCCACATATGCCATTTAGAAACAGGTAATGCTGGTAACATTTGTCTCTGGAAGATATAAATTGACAGGTCACCTGCAACATTTTTGAGACAAGTTTAAAGTAATAATAGTCTGTATGATCTTAAATCTCACCACAGATTACACAGCACAAATCAAAACACGCCAGTGGCTCTGCTGAGCGACCTGTCAAACTGGTTCTACATTAACTCGTCTTATTTACGCCTGATTCTCAGCCGCCTGCAGCATAATTAAACTTTCATCCTCCACAGAGTGTATGTTAGGATTCACACTTGAACATGCTCTGCTAGTAAAAAAAAACGAATATCATGTGGGGAGAGAGATGCGGATGGAATGCCACAAAGGTTCTTGCCGTTTACATGGAGCCATTGGAGTTCATTGTCTTTATACTTTTTGTGTCCTTTATCACATAATACAGGATGAGGAGAAACACAATCAATCAACAGGTCCACCATTGTGGAGTTGTGATGTGACGTCTGCTCCACATGATATGATGGTTGATGCCTTTATTTGCAGTGCGACAGCTCAAAAAACAATTATGTCACTTTTTCGTTGGGTAATTTTCACTTTCTGTGTGAAAGTATTCATGAAAAAAACTAAAGATCAAAAAACTATATTGACATGAAAAAAAATGCCTCTATTGTGTTAAGGCCTTTAGAAACACGGGAGTTTTCTGGATAATTAAACAATCCTATAAGTTAATGTTATGACCAGGAGATTTTATTATTTCAACTTTGTTTGCGAGAAATCATGTTTTCTTTTGTTAGTTTGGTATGGCAGACAGCTTTAAATAATACCCATGAGTCTTAGTTGCTGTTACAAAAAATATATAACTGTAGCAAATTTAGTGCACTTATTGTTGCTATTAGAAAAAAAACATAGCACCATAGTTGCCAAATGTTTATAAAATTGACCCAGAATCCAAAACTGAACTGATTTTAAACTGTGGAACGCAAAATCTGGTATGTACAAAGTGTAATCTTTAGCTTCTGTTCACCATAAGTAGTGCAGGTGAAAGAATGTTAGGCTCTGTGATATGGTGTTTCTTACTGAAAACACTTTTTAAAAACTATTTTTTGTTGACAATTTGGCAAGCAAGTCAAAACACTAAAGTTTGCAGCTCTGAACCTGGGTGAAAATAGCTTTTTAGCATCTTCAGTGCTCACAAGGCAAAGGTTAATTTGTACATAGGTGCAAATGAATGGATCAGTTTATTCCGGTTAATTATTTCCCCACCTGCAATGTTATAAGCTCTAAATTGTTCATAACCCCTTCCTATCTTGGTGTATTGAGCCATTTTCTTGAATTACATGTTCTTATTGTTGTATAATCTGCAAACTTGAGCCGTTGCATTGTTCCTGCGTTCACACAGCACACACATAAAGAAGTAAAAACACAGAAACACGGCTGATGAGTGGACAATAAACAAGGTTGTTGAGAAACTAATCACAGGTGAACATTCCTGGCTCATTGGTCACTGACAGTTGATACGACTACTTTATTTAAGAGCAGTAGTTTCATCTTTTAGACGTGTGAAATGGGTGAGAAGTTTCTTGAACCTTTTCAGAAATCCCAACTTGTAATTTAAAAGACAATGGATACGTTTGATTGCATAACGAGATGAATGACCCATTGATTTAGAAGAAAATTTGTTATTTTAAATGTAGTTTCAGTTAGTGGTACCCTTATTGACGCTTTAAAGTTTTTTAATATCTTATTACAGGAATGTGAAATCTCCAGATTTTCCACTTCAAAACCCATGTTGCCGCAGGCTGGTGTCTACACACTTGAAACATAATGCCCTGTAAGGAATAACTGAAGCTGCAGCCATTTGTGTATTGAAGTGACAATCTTTAGCTGGATATTGTGTTGGGGCAGTATTGAATTGTGCAACAATGCAGGAATAACTGTGTTGAAATTCACCAACAAGCCCCTGATGTATTAGCAGCCGGGGATGTCATGTTCATGATGTTGTGGCCCATGTTCACCGCACCATCAACTGAGCAGTTTCCTGAAAGACAGGAGGTGGGACAGGACTGAGGGATTTACATTACGGCTTGTGTCAATGCAGCTGACCTGCGCTGTTGAAGCAGATGATTTTGTGCTTCTTGAAACGAAGACGAAACAGAGATGTCTTGTTGCACACTGAGTCTTAGAGTGTGGTCAGGGAGAGTTTAAAGGCTGTGGTGAGCACAAGTTTAACACCTGTGGCTCCTACCTGATGGTGCTCATCATGAACAGACTCCTCAGTCACTGGGAGAAATTAAGAAACAGTAAATAACTAAAAAATTTATATGACAAAAAATGTTTTCATTTGAAGAAAAGATGCATTTTTTACTCAAAATTACAAGGGAAGGACTTGTAATTATAACTTTTCATTTAATTATATTGTGAAACTGTTACCATGGGTATGGGGTCTGGAGGAATGCCACACAAACTCTCACAGTGAATGCATCTTTGCAAGGTTATAAGAGTAGCCAGCCGTTATACACAGACATTTTTATTGTTCTTCGTAAATCAAGGTATTTTTCTTCCTCTGTGTTTTTCTCAGTTTCTGAATAGGTAGTTGCTCTGTGAAGATAATTTCAAGTTTTGAAGTCATTTTGACACATCATGGATATTGTAGCATATTGTCTACATGCAAAGTCATATAAAAAATTGACAAAACTATGCTCAATCAAGATCCACTTGCGTACTTTTTCTGGAGCTCTGAACAGTATCACATGGTCTTCATTAGGAGATTAAGCTCAGTTGTCTTAGAACTGTATATGTTCAAACATACTATTATTCTGAGCATTTCTATGACTTCTTGTGAGCCTTGTGGTTCATTTTTAAACTTGGCAGTCAATTTTAAGTCAAGGTCCACTTAATCACTTGTTCTGAAGCTTTCAGCATTTAGTCAAAATTTTTAAGGTCATGTGGACAAGATGTCTGAAAAGTGCTCAGAATAATGTTTGAACATCTTCAGTTCCATCTACAAAATGAATTTGCTGACAGTGACCATGTGAAGTCAAATGCTTTTGAACAAGTGAGTATATTGACCTTGAGGGGAGATTGTTGAGCTTCACAGACCTTGATAACAAAACATAAAAAGTGTCAAATCGATTTTCAAGACAATACGATGTATTCCTCTATTATTCATTAATTGTAAAACAAAAATAAACAAATCCAAGATCTTTTTTTGTTCTTGACAATTTGCTGGGAATTATTCATTTTGACAAGTTAATTTTTTAAAATGATAACACAACCATGTAATTAAATCACTTTAATACCCATTGAAACTTGATAAGCCATAATATTCCTTCAAGTAGTAATAAGTGAGCACTCACATCTAAAGTACTATCACACTGTTCAAATTGTGAATCTGAACTGGCTCAACTCTTGGCATTTTGAAAACCACAATGGATCATATTTATTTCAAGGAGTAAAATAATGTTCAATGTTCTCTCTTGTGTTTCAGAGTGAAACCAAAGGGGGGAAATGGAACTGTGTTTAAAAATCACAGCAGGCCTCCTTCTGCTTGTCCAAGCCTTTCACCTGGCATCGCTCCAAGATTCAACCGACTCTCCAGGGCGGACAATTGATAAAAGCTGGCTTCGTGGACAAGCCAAAAATACAACTGGAAGTCAAAACTCAGTTATTGAAGAGGAGAACGAAAATGATCAGGAATTTGATCTGACTACTATGGAGTCAAGTAGTGAATACAGCAGTGGTATAGCATCTGGCTCAATGGCAGTAAATACTGAAGAAGAGCAGAATGTGGCCGGCCAAGATAAGGATGTAAATGAAACATCTGAAAATCTGACTACCACTGAGCCTTCAGATGTTATGACCTATCAACCTGAACTGCCAGACACCACCGCAGATCCCATGACCTCAAGTCAGGTCAACATGACAGAAGTCGAGGCAGAATCTTATAACTCATCAATGACTCCTCAAAACTCTACCAGCTTTCCAGATTACTCCAATCACACACATTCACAGACAACGACCTTGGCTCCAGAGAGGAATGCTACAACAAAGAAAACAGGCGAAGATACAGGGTTAGCTAATGCTACAACATCTACAACCACAACGACGCCGAAGATAAACAAGACACTCAACACGTCTTCATCTACAACAGTGTTCCTTTCTGAGACCACAGAAACAAGTCCTGCGACTACATCTACTGCTGTTCCAAACACACCTAAGAAGAGCAATGAGACAGACAGAAGTGAAATCTCAGGGAGCAGCTCAGAGAAAGGTACTGCTGAAGTTTCAGGTGTCAGTGTCTGGTGCACATATCTATGTCCAGAAAACTAGTTTGTGTGTCTTCCCAGCAGCATGACATCACTTTATAGACAGATACCAGGAATATCATTTAAATTCCAAGCCCTCCTGGCTGACTTGTGTTAAGGTTTGACTGATAAAAAGGCAAATGAACATGCACAAAATCTTTAAACAGATCCCCTTTGAGACATGGTTTTAAAGTAACACTATACTCATTATTTGAGAGCATAAAGTATAACTGCTGCTTGTTTTACACATTGCTTTCTTCTGCTCTTTATCTGACCCACATTTGCCTTCATCTATTTTCCCACTGGCAGAGTACAAATGCCCACTCTTTCAAAAGAAAAGGTCGAATTGGGTTTCAGGTGCTATTGATGTGGCCACTATGAGTGAAGGTGTCTATTACAAGCACCTTCTCAGCAGGACAATGAATCTCTGTTTTAGTGGCAAAAAAGCCTGAAAGAGGCCGTCAGGGACTGAGGTCAAAGATACTTGTGCTGCCTCTGTGCAGGGCCGTGAGACTAGTCTTTGGTGTCGACCACGAGATCTAGGTGATAGGACTGGAAAAGGCTGCTTATCATATATACTAGAGCAAATCTATCTGTCTGTCTATCCATTTAAAAATCTAAATCAGGACCATGTTGATTGCCAAGTATGCCAAAGAAACATACAAATAATTTGCATTTCTACACAAGTTTGGTGCATAACAATAAATGTAGATAAAAAAAAAAAAAAAACAAGTACTACAATATATATATATAGACATTTACAGTAAAAAAAACATGAAAAATATGTTTTAAATAAATGCATCTGTTTTTAAAATAAAAAGAACTGTATAGTGTTTAAAATGGGAAGAAAGGAATACAAAGGGATGTGCAAATCTTCATGTTCATGTTAATGTAACGCATTTTAGAGTCTAGAGACTTTACGTTACTGTAATGTAATGAGTAGCTTCCATGTGGCAGAATAAGTGTCAGTGTCAGTGCGTCTCCTGGGCCTTGCTGATGAGACCAGGTGCAGTTGGGAATAAAATATATTTTTCCTGCAAAATATATGTGGGCGAGCTCAATACTGACACCGTGGCCTGAGGGGGGGGGCTTTAGAGAGCTGGTGCGAGGCTGGGATTAAAATAAAATTCACATCGCATGGACAGATGTGACAGCAGGACATAACACTAACAGATGATGTCAATAAACGGTGGGAAAACAGTTGTGAAACTGTGGGCAACACAGGAAGAAAAAACTGCTACAGTTACCACAACAGGCACAGCGTGTGCACAAAAACTGTACAATATCACAGACAGTTGAGTACAGATAATCATAGAGTCTATTAATATGAGCCTACAAGGCAACTTTGCATTCCATTCACTCCAGCTGCTTGACCTCACTACACCAACATACCACTGTCACAATGACATTATGGTGTAATGATTCTTTATCATAATACAACAAGATTAAGAGTCTATAGCTGTGTTGCTAACATCTACATGCTAATATGCTCACAGTATCAATGTTAACATGCTGATGTTTAGCTTGTAATGTGTTAGCAAATTTATGCTAATTAGTACTAAACACAACGTACAGTGGAGGATGAAGGAGATGTAATTGGTTTAGCAGGTATTTGGAAATAAACCGCTTTGGTTTATTTCCAAATACTGGACAAATTAAAAAATATGACCTGATGATGGAGATATGAAAATAATCAAATTCTAGCCAAAAGAAGAAAAGTCAGGGGATCACCAAAGCCATAGGATCCATCCTCAAGTGAACACATTTCAAAGCAATCCATAGAATAAAACTTAAACAAATGCTTCCACACATATTTTGTTATGTCTACTTTCAAATAAAGTGGAGGAAAATGCATCTAAAGGAAACAAGATTTGAAATACAGTGTATGAATGAAAAATATCTTTTGGTTTAATTTGACCCAGGTTAGGGTTAAGTTGAACCTAACAAGAGGGTAAATTGAGCCATCTGCAGACAAACGGAGCCAATGAATTATTCATGTGTGAGTTCTGATAAAATACAAATGTAGTATTTCTCTGTCAAAGGATATTTAACCCTATTCTGTCACTGTCACAAACCACCATTTTCCCCCACTGCTGTTGCCCCAAACACATACAGTAAAATAGAAGACTAGAAGAGGTAACCTTAACAATTACAATTTGTAATATACAAACTTTAAGTCTACAGTTTCAAGTTTCCACAGTCACAAGTTATGTTAAAACACAAATTGTATTTGAAAAGGTAAAAATAGGTCACTTATATTTTTAACTGTATGGATGCAGCTTCTACATCATCACACCTGTCATAATGTGAGAGCACAGCTGTTCATGTGTGCAAGTAATGATTAGCTCGATGCTATTTTTACATTTAACTTTTTTTTTTAAACGGAGAAACTGAATCCGTTATCAGTGCATTAAGTTACCAGCAATATAATATAATGGGAACTAACGTAATGTTCACAGTCACATTTGACATTTGCTGAATAATGAGCGTAAATGTATTCTAGAAATCATGATTTTGGCATGTTATTTGCATTAATTATCACAGCGTAAATTAGACAAATCTGTACAGCTGACTAATACATTTCAGCCATAATTATCTGACAATCAACCCTCAAAGTGTTACCCTCAGTTGATATAAATATATTTGTTGTTAACACATTATTTATTACTTTCCTCCACCCCACCCCCACCATTCCTCCAATAAAGGCTTGGCGTCAAATTCCTACATGAGTAGGAGAAAGGGAGCATGGGGTGCTGTGCTGGGAACGGCAGTGGCTGTGGCCTGCGTGGGACTGGTGGCCTACATTCTCCTGAAAAAGAAACACCAAAAGGGCTTTTCTCACAGGAAACTGGTTGAGGAGTATCCTGCAGACCCAGGTACGTTAGTTCCTACACCCCACCTACAGCGTAAATGCTGAACTTTGTTTGCATGTTAAAGGAGAGTTCCACCCGAGAACACATGTAATCACACTCATCTGTGATCACTTGATCAGTATTTAATTAGGGTTGCCAACTTTATCTGAAGTTTTCCAATATTAAAATTTAGATATTGTTATTAAAATGTAATATTACCACCTGGTAGATGGTGCTCTGTGCTAATTACGGTATGACGCCTGTTATTATTGCTACACAATAATGGACATTGTGTTACTCACTCACACACTTGCCATGCTCAGTCAGTCATTTTCAGAAATATGTAACCTCAAAAAACAGCAACAGTTTTTTTTTTTTACACAAACAAGTTATTACTTGTTAACTGATGAGCTTTAGAGATGCTGGTAGATGATATTTGTTACCTCCAGTTTTTATGCTAAGCTAAGCTAACCAACTAAGCTGGCTATGGCGACATATTTAACGTACAGACGTCAGAGTGGTATTAATCTTCTAACTCTCAGCAAGAATTCCCAAAATGTCATACTATTCCTTTATGCCCTCGGTTCCTCTAACTCTGTATCTCTCTCTCTTCACTCTCTTTCTCTCTCTCACACACACACACACACACACACACACACACAGAAGCACATAACTCCATCCTGCTTTAATAAGGTAACCGTACCATGTTAAATAGGATCATGTACTATGACAGTTTGCAATTTGCCTCGAAGTTCATGGCAAGAATGTGACAAACAGCATTTTGTTCTCATGGTTTCCCTATACACTTCCTCATACCTTAACCTCTATTAAGGGCCAACTGAAATTAAGCAGATACACGTATGCCTGTATATTTAAGATAAGTCAGATTACATTCTGAATGATAGGTCCTAAGGCCCATTTCATTAATACACTGTCAAACACTGGAGGGGCAACAGGTGAAGTGATCCTCAACATGCTGGCGACGCCCACCCCTCCTTAAGCATTCCCATATGAAAAGAAAGCAGTTTTGCAAAACAAAATGGAGGAAAAGCACTGTTGTGGTGAACGGATCGGCAGGTTTATACTATTTAACTTTAACAACAAAACAACAAAAAAAGATTATAGTGGCAAGGCAAGGCAAGGCAAGTTTAATTTTATAGCACCTTTCATACACGGATGCAATTCAAAGTGCTGTAGTGGCAACAACAGTAAATAACTGCCCAGTTGCGTGTAAATTACGTACTCAATTCAAACACTCCCATGAGCTTCATGCTAAATGGCCTGTGAGAGTAACAATTATACATCACTATAGACTTAACACTGCGAATACCATTGTCCTTGGCCTGTAAGCTACAGTTAGCAGTAACATTTTCTTGGTGCGTGTTGTGTCTCTGTGCTCCTGTTGGTCAGACACACTTATACCAACCCGCCCACTGAGGTTTGGAGGTTAGAAAAGGAGCATTTCTGATGATCCCCCAAAGACCTTTTTTTTTCTTATGACCATGTGATATTTAAGTTTTTCTTTTTAAATAATTTTGCAAAAATGTCTACATTTCAGTTTTTTTTTCTGTCAAGATGGGGTGCTGAGAGTACATTAGTGAGAAATAAAATGAACTTTGTCGATTTTAGCAAATGGCTCCAACTCCAGCTCCATCATTGCTGAAAATGCAGAAATCGGAAATTAAACTTATTTTGAAATCCCCCCCTCCCCCCCAGTAAGATCTTGCTAGCATCTGGGGCTTTTACTTTGAAAATCCAGCATTGTCTGTGGCCATATGTTAACATCAAGGGTGTTTTATTTTCAAAATATAGTTTCCGTAATACTAAATTTGATTAGGTATCATTAAACATAATTTTCATCAAATCATAATGAACCTTAAATTGGCTGAAAAGGGCTAAACCACTCACAATGTCATCAAGACAGCTGTTTATTGCTTCTGGTATGTTTTGTTGGATTGATTCTTAACTACCATATCTCAAACTAATCAAACAACATTTAATTGTTAATTTAACAATAATTAAACTCTGAACTTAAGTTTTCAATAATTTGTTTTGGTTAGTGTCGCAGCTAACCATCAGACCTTAAAGGTGAGTTACTACTGTTTAACCGCAGATCAAACAGGGACAAATGCTGCATGTGTTTGCAGTCTGGTCTTGGTGTAATCTACCAATTTTTTGTTTAGTTAAGGATTCAGTCCTAGAAAAATATAGCACTCTTTTATGTGCCTTACACAATTTATTTCTCCACTTTCTCTTTGCATTATGATACCAAAGTAAACAGTAAACAATTAAAGTGTTGGTTTGGACGTTTCTGATTTGCTAATGGTACACTGAAACAATAGAGGCCACTTATTAAAAAATCATCTCATGTTCCACTGACAAATACCATTTCTTTAAAAACATTGGATATGTGACATGATGGACAGACATCTAGTGTTAATAGTAACATCAGTGGAATGCTGCACATTGCACAACAATGCAGCTAATTACTGAATCATGCCAACTACCAGCTTTGTACTGAACTCTGTACTGAAACCTGTCCACTGTTGAAATCAACCAAATCAATTAGAAACATTTTCAAATAGACAATCCACGTTATACAGTGATTGGTCAGCTTCTCTCAAGTTCTCATTTCATTTTTCACACAATACTTCTATCACTTTTCATGTGAACAACTGAGTGCAGCACTATGAATGCATTTGAACACATTCCCTGGGACAAGACTACAAAGATCAGGGAATGCAGCAGGAGGCTATGAAGGCAGGACTGGGGCCTTTAAAACCGGTATATATGATGTCATTTTTTTCAATCATATTGAACCTTTACAGCTAATATGCTACTAGATCAGCAGAAGCATACTAACAGTCAACAGTGGCAAACCACTCAGATTCGGCATATGCCACTAAATCAAGACTGGAGCGTCCCTCACAGAATACCAATGTGAAGGACAGAGGTAAAAGTAGTGTGGCTAAAAATGAAAAGTCTAAGACCTGTGCTAAAAGTGTGTGGGGTAGGGCGGGTGTTCCATGAAGCATGAATATACTCCGCAAATCAAAAACCATGAAATTCTATTTTATAATAAAGTGTCCACAAAGCTGACCCCACTTCACTTTCAGAAAACACAGAATAATCAGAGCAAGACAACACTGCTGAGGTGTGACTCACATTGTGCATGCGAATGTACAGGAGGTACTGTATGAAATTAAGATTATAGCTGGGTTAAAAAAATCACTTTTTGCAGGGGAAAAGGAAGTAGCAACTAAGGTCCTTAAATCCAATTTCTCTGGGCCCAGTCAACATCCACTATAAGCGCATCCATGCAACAATTGAGACCTGTATATATTTGGTAAAGCAGACTGCTAATCAGTTATCACACTGATAGGAAGCTACAGTCAGGTCCATAAGTATTGGGACATCAACACAATTCTCATCTTTTTGGCTCTTTACACCAGCAAAATGGATTTCAAATGAAACGAAGATGATGTGCTTAAACTGCAGACTTTCAGCTTTAATTTGAGGGTTACATCCAAATCAGGTGAATGGTGTAGGAATTACAACAGTTTCTATATACATTTTTGTCCTCAATTTTACACACAATACCCCATAATGACAATGTAAAAATAAAGTGAGATTTTTGCAAATTCATTCAAAATAAAAAACTAAAATCACATGTACAATCACAAGTATTCACAGCCTTTGCTTAATCCTTTGATGCAGCTTTGGCTGCAATTACAGCCTCAAGTCTTTTTGAATATGATGCCACAAGCTTGGCACGCCTATCTTTGGGCAGAATTTTCCCATTCCTCTTTGCGGCACCTCTCAAGCTCCATCAGGTTGGATGGGAAGCGTCGGTGCACAGCCATTTTCAAATCTCTCCGGAGATGTTCAATTGGATTCAAGTCTGGGATCTGGGGTCTGGCTGAGCCACTCAAGGACATTCACAGTTGTCCTGAACCAACTCTTTTGATATCTTGGCTGTGTGCTTCGGTTCGTTGTCCTGCTGAAAGATGAACCGTCACCCCAGTTTGAGGTCAAGAGCGCTCTGGAGCAGGTTGTCATCCAGGATGTCTCTGTACATTGCTGCATTCATCTTTCCCTCTATCCTGACTAGTCTCCCAGTTCCTGCCGCTGAAAAACATCCCCACAGCATGATGCTGCCACCACCATGCTTCACTGTAG
>JAVQJD010082407.1:0-20436 GCA_036023655.1 Nannoperca australis | reverse complement strand
CTGGCTGAAATATCATAACGCAGGTTCCTGTGCTGCTTCCGCCGCGCATTTGACGCGCCCCCCCCCCCCCCTCACCTTTTTTTTGAATGGGCTCTTTTACATCACTACGTCAGGCTATTAAAAACACGTACAAACGCCGTGCCCTGTGACACGGGAAGACAGGAGGGACGGTGGTTTGTTTTTTCCCTCCTGAGATAATACCAAGAGTTTGATAAAAGTGCCTGGTCTGATTGAAGCTCTGTTGTGTCTTTTGCAAGTCTAAGAGCACAGCTGTATTTCCTCCAACTTCCTTGTTTTTGATCTGAGCTTCCTGGCACCACTTTGGGATTAAGGGGATGCAGGGTGGCTCCAGTCTCTCTTCTCTCTCTCTCTCTCTCTCTCTCTCTCTCTCTCTCTCTCTCTCTGTGTGTGTGTGTGTTTGCGTGTGTGAGTGTGCGTAAACCTTTTGTAAGTGGTATTTTTGCTCAGAAAATTAGTATAACCGTTTTATTTTAAAAACAACCATTGTAAGGAACCATTTTCCTTAGCAATATATGCTACGCTATGCATATATATGGTATGCATAACATCTTTATAGGTTATGTAAATCTCAAATTGACAAGTTGACAAATGAAGGTGTGGCACACAAAGCACAGTTAAAAGCAATCTCTCTAATCTTATCATAATCAGACTGGTGTTGTCAATCAAGCATGAGAAAATGGTGACATACTGGTTTAAAGTGTTTAATCTATTATCTGAATGCTGGTAATAAACATGGTTCTAGAGGAAAACAATTGCCAACAATTACCTTAAACTATCAGTTGTCATTTACAGTTAATGATAAAGTTACCACACAAAGGATACCACATCTGATCATCACCCTGTCGAAATGTCTTATGACCACACAGTAAATCACTCAGCTGCTATTTCTGGGATGATACAAACATCTACTGTGAGATAGTGCAGCAAAACAACATATTTTGGATAGTTGTTTGGGTGAGGTGATGACTGTAACATGTGCAGCATGAAACACAGCATTGGAATGAAAACTGCATCACACAATATGATAGGGGAGGGTTTTGTTTTTGTTTATTTATCATAGGCTTCAACAAAACACCACACATACACACACCACACTGGATACTGTTTCTACCCAGTCAGTTCAATGTAGAAGGCTGGTAGCAATCGCAGACTGTAAAGACAATAATGTATCGAGATTACAAGCTGCCGTCTTGTCAGTTGTGGGGAACTGGAAGATCGAAATTTGGGATACAGGGTCAAACTCTTGAGGGATTTAGATGAAGCAATAAAACACCACGTCAGCTGACTTTGACGGGATGGAACTGCTGCCAATTAAGCAAACACACCCCAAACCATAAGCCTTGAAGTTTTCTTGGTAGAAGAGTAATTTTCTGCCTGTCTTCCTTTGAAGACTCATTAGCTACTGTAGAGGATGTAGAAGTTTTCTCATTTACATTAGTTTTCTTTAGGTTTGTATCTTGCAGCCATGGGGGGTTGTCACTTTCAAGCATGAGAAATAGGGTGTAAGGTTCAAGACCTACCAGTTTTTAATAGTTTTCCTTTTATTGTCAGGTCAGTCACTGTAATGTGTTTAAATGCACACACAGAACACCCTGTCAAAATGTATCATCCTTCCAAGGTTTGACAAAAACCTGGTTTATCACAAGTAGTGTAGTTCTTTTGGTCAATCTGTCGCTTTTAAACATTGTCTCAAAGACAGGGTCAAAGTCCAATGTTTCCTTCATGTTTTAACAAAATAAGATTCATGGACTGGATGGATGGTCTCCACCCCATGAGGGTCACCATGTTGAGACTGTGACCCTTCTATACAAAGACCTTTCAGTCCTCTACAAAATGTCAGCCACTTAAAAGCAATGATTGGACCAATGTTTGGAGGGGTATGCCGAAGGCGTTCTAACAATCAATAATCTCTGTTCTACTGTTAATCAGTAGATCAAAAGTTGATGCTGGGAAATCAGCCCATGTGAAGCCAGCAATCAGACACATATCTGCACTTGCCTGCTACAAGGAAGTGTTCGGCCTGTATTGGAATGCTGAAGTTTGAGAAGCAGCTGGAAAACATGAGCAGAGGCTCTCAGGCTGAGTCAGCTGTTGGCTGCAATTTAAAAACTGGTTTCCTTTTACCGACCTGACCCGGAACTCAGCAAACTGAGTTGTTTTCAAGTGTAATTTGGGAGAACAAACTGTGATATGCTGTTGATTATGCTGCAGACACAAAGAACTGACTCTAAGGACTTGTTGAGTAGTTTCTCCTGCTGCAGGGGAGAACTACTTGTTAAACACTTCCTTGTGGGGCTTACAGTAAGAGGGACAGTAGTTTAGGGCAGTTAGATCAAACGGACTCCACCATGTCTTTGGGCTGTGTTGACACAAGACTCGTATGTCTTAGCTGAGGCTATAACTATTTCAGCTCAGTCAGATGACCTGAATAATTAAAGCTATCACTTAGTCACTTGACATGATGGCTTATGAACAAAGTGCTCAGCAGAAACCTTCATACCAGTGCTTATAGTCATACACAAAGCGCATACAGTGCACTCTATATCAGTCAGTCTTTTTGACAGCAATACATTGTGCTGAGGAGCATTTTAGAGCTGAAAGATTAGTCAATCATTAGAAAACAGATCTGCAACTTTTTAAATAATTGGTTAATTGTTGAAGTCATTTTTCAAGCAAAAATGGCACGGCATTGCCAAGTTCCAGCTTCTGAGTTGTCAGGATTTGCTGCTTCTACTTATTTTATGTGATTGTAAATGTAACATCTTTTGTGTTTGGCACAAAGAAAACATAACATTATCAGGCGTCTCCTCGGGCTTTGTGATGAGCATTTTTCACTATTTTCGGACAATTTGTAGACTAAACAAATATGAACTAAAGAAACAACTAACAAAAAGTTAGTTGCAGCCTGAGAGCTTTGTTTTGAAACCTCTAGACTAATCTTTAGGCAGATGTTGCGCTAGAGTGCTGGGCCCCTGTCAGCCCATGCGACTGTTGCTTTTTCCCAGAAAACCTAACCCAGCATTTTAAATGACAACCTTGCCCAAAGTTATAACAAACACGGTTAATTCCACGCACAGCAGCTCCCAAAATGCAGACAGCTGCAGACTCTCTTCAGTCTGAGACGCCACCCTCCTGTTTGTCCTGTGAGGAATATGAGAACACACAGCAACACTTCTTGGCACAGTCGTGTGCCTGTGGGCTCCTTGGAAGTCTCCATCGTGGCTAAGGCAGTTTAATGCCAGGAGTGCGTGCGTGTGTGTGTCTGTGTGTATCTATTTGTGTTGCCGATCATGTCTATGTGACGCACTTGGTACATTCTTTGCTTATAACAGTTGGATCACTTTATACCCAGTGAAGCACTATGTTACTGCATCATTATGCCCACAGTGGCTAAATAAGGTCTGCTGCGTGGTGAGACTGACAATCCACAGTAATCCTCAACATTTCATCTGCACACCTTTTACTTTTCCCTCGGCATGGAAACAATGCCAAGGGAAACAGTGTTTGTTTTTACACACGTCAATTGCAGAATTTCCAGAATATTTGGTTAGAGAATGTCTTAAATGTTGCGGACAAATTGCATTCTGTACTTTCCAGACAGTTTGTAATAGACTTACAGTAGTACAGGCTTAGACGTTAGGGGCAATCTGAGAAGCATTGCTCTTGACTAAACAGGTAGAAGAACAGCGATGATGTCTCAAAAGCAGAGGCTTGTTTGAAGAACATTCTTTAAAGCTACAAGACGAGTGTAATAGCAATGTATTGAAAAGCATAAGAGGGAATCTGTAGATTTTTGGTTAAACAAGCAAAACAAAATATTGGAATCAAACTGCAAATATGCAGCTTCTTTCACAAGTTTTCTTCACAAAGCCAAAGTTACAACTGAACTAAATAGTTCATACCCTACCATCTGTATAACTAAAATGGCTTGTAATGCTTTTAGGGTTTGAGCGCAAAATAAATAATTCATACTTGCTGTTCCCCAACAGCCCTCTGGTTATCCACAGGCCTTTTGCCCGAGGCCACAGCTGTATCTATGGTAACAATGCTGTCTTTGTTCGTTGTTTTTATCCTCGATAAGAATGGATTTAGTAAGTATTACATGCATAAAAAAGAAACCTAATCACTATTCCAAAACACAGATGGAAATCTCTGTAGTTAGTGGTCATATGCACAGGATATACTGTAAGTGCAAAGCTCAAGGAAAGCAGAAAAACTATTGTAAATTGACTATAAAAGTTTTTGAGGGTACAGAAAAGTTGCTGGTAGTTTGTGTTTGTTTTTGCATACATTACATTGCATTATATATGTGCGTGCTCTGATGTGTGATATGTAATTTTTCTGTGTCTATTTGCATCTGCATTTCAACATAATGTGTGTTCAATTAATTTTAACTTCTGCATGTTTCCTAATCTAACCTAAAGCCACATCCTCAAATAACCCCTAATGGACCAATTGACCCAGTTCTCATTATCATAGGCCCCACAGAAGGGACCATACCACACACACACACACACACACACACACACACACACACACACCTTCTCAGCAAACCCCTTTGTAATTCTACCTCTTCCTATCTGTCTTCCTCTTGCCTGATGGACTTAGCACACTACCCGCAGCGGCATAAATCTTCACCCTGTCCATTTCGACCAGTGATTGGATGTTGTATTTACGCCAACGTAATTCCTCCAATCAGCAAATTTCTTTTCAATCTTTTATGACACATTGACCTGTTTATTGCAGGTTTTTGGCATTATTGTGGACAACGTTTGCAGGTCTTGAGGAGGAAGTAATCCTTGGTAAGTCAGGTCAGGCAGGCTTACAGACACACACATACACCCACATATACACACATTCACCGGTCCAAGAGGACTTCCTGATATTGTCCAGATGTTGATGCAGGAAATCACTTTGATTGATATCCCCCGTTGCTCACACTGAATTAATCGTTGTCTGTTTTAGGGGCTTCTTTGCAACTTTCAAACATGCATGTGTTTCTGCATGCGTGTTCCTCACAGCTTTGAGTTGTCTTAACACCGTTATAATTAAAGATGACGAACTTTCTGTTGGCTTTACTGCAAGATGTCATGCTGTTTGACTGTTTTATAGCTCAAACGTAAACTCGTAGCTCTTCCTGACATGAAAACTTTGTCCAGGTCTGTATGTGAAAGACGGTGAGAACCATCTGTGACAATAAACCCCATGCTATCCTAAAATGGGGATTTCCATTCATGCAAACACACACATACATACAACTGTAATACCCAAGCACCACCTCTCTCTTGCTCTATGAACGCACTTCAACACGTTGCTGTCGGGTCCTTCCTGTTTTCTGAGATGTCTGTAGTGTGCCTGAACGGAAATGAGTCCTCTTGTTTTCTGTTTGGCTGCATTGTTTGAGACTTCAGCTGACAACTGCGATGCATGGCGGCGTGGCTGCCCAAACTGGGACAGTGTCGAAAGATTCATAGCTAAAACTTGGATCACGAAATTATTCACATTAATTGTAAATAGTCAACAGTCAAAGGAAATGTTTCTTTCACTGGCATGTGGCCTTGGCACCTGTATTAGCATTCCAGCATGTGCACTATTTATTAACTCTTCTCTGGGTCATTTGGCAGGTTTTACTGGCACAAATTTATATCTGACCAGTCGTATGGTTTGTTAAAATGATGGAAGAGATTGTTGCTGAAAAATCACAATTAGTGCTTTGGCTGTAAGGGGTACAGGGGTAGGTCTTAAAAGTAAAAAATGGTGAAATCATTGACTCCGATTGGTACCTTTTGGAGCTCTGGTTTCACATTTGAGGGTATGTGCTACAACACGTGTTTACTGATACAGTGCAAGAGTATTTGTAGTAGTTATATATCAGCTGTCTTTGATTCTGTGTGCTGCTGCAGTTTGTGTTACAGCAGTAAATGACACTGCTATCACCTCAGTGGCCAGTGTGTTGAGGAACATTAATGTTCTACTCCCTGGTGTGTTTGTTAGAGAAATGGTGTATGTAGGATCAGATCAATACACAGAAAAAGAAATAAGCAGAAAGGCAAAAAAAAGATGTCTTATAGTGTGACATAGTGCTTTTAGCAGTTATTTGGAAAGCTTGTGAATGATGTGAGTTCAGCTTCTCTCTTTTAGCCTCTGTCTCTTTCTCACTTTTTCTCTCTCTCTAAATATAGAGTATCGTCTGCCCACTCATTCTGACAGAGAGGAAATGATGTGTTTGTGTCAACTCCTACACTGCATTCATAGTTGCTGTTAGAAAAGTAAAAACAAAGTGTAAGATTGGCAAGAGAGTCAGCGTGTGCACATCAGTGCTTACTGCATGAATGCAGTATAGTACAATGTTTTTCTGTTTGTATACATGAAAGAAAAAGACAAATAGAGAAATAATCTATTGAGATATCCTGTTCATCCCAGACCCCGGATAGACGATTGACTGTAGATGTAAACAGATTGAGAGAATGGGGGGAGAGAGAGACAAGACAGGCAACCGGAAATATGTGGTCCAACAGGCAGCGTTCAGCTGCTGAGGCAGCGCTGTTAACTCGCCGTTTTTGAAAGGACTGCTTTTCATAGAGGGATCAAGGCTAAATCACAAATTCCTTTCATTGTACACATAAGGCCTGTGGAATGACCACTAGTGCAGTGTGTGTGTGTGTGTGTGTGTGTGTGTCTGTGTGTATGTGTGTGTGAGAGAGAGAGAGAGAGAAGAGGAAGAAAGAGAAATAGGGAGAACGAGAGAAATTCACATGAAAGAGTGAAAGTTTAGAAAAGTGAGGAGACCTGTGAATCTGGTCCAAAAATAGAAACAAATACAAATACATTCAGCCTTGAGCAAACTAAACATGACTCAAACAGGTTATGACTCTTTGACACACACCAACACCTGCACCTACACACACTCTCCTCTCTCCCCCTCTTTCTTCTCTTTACCACCCCTTTCAGTTCTACTGACACACACACACACACACACACGCAGTTCTTATCCCTTGTCACTACCTCATACCCTCTAACAAGAGGAAATACACTGAGCAATCAATCGCTGTGCTCATTCGACTGTGACTCGCTACTGCTGTCTCTCTCTCTCACTCTGTGTCACACACTTGTTAGTTTCAGTACAGAGAGCATAGTGTGTGGATGTTAAAGACCTGCAAGACGGTGGTTTGGTTCGTGCCTGTACAGAACAGGGTAAGTTTATGCAATACTGTCTCTACTTAAAACCTGTTAAGCTTTGACTGGTAAACAGGAAATGGATTAGGGTAGTTTTGGTAGTTTTATTGCCTTGTGTGGTGTTACGGTTATAGGTTTGGGGCATTTTTATTTAATTCAAATGGTGGCCAAGAAGTTCACTAACAAGTTCCATAAAGGGAAAACATTTGGGGTTTTTTCTGTGACTGGAGGATCTTATAATGTTGTCAGACATTTCTGCTGTTTCTTTTACACTTAGATATGATCAGCTTTATGAACTCTGTTTGCGGAAAAGCGGTGGTATATGGATGAGTTATGGTCAATATGTTGAGAGCAGAGTAGGTGAGTTCTTTTTTTTTTTTAAAGACCATGAAATAAATGAAAGCCTCATTTTCCACTCTCTGTATTTACAAGAGGAGGTCTATGTCTGTGTGAAAGCTGCAGGAAATGCAGTTTCCTGTGGCAATTAATACATGTATTAATATTATCCTGAACAAATTTAGTTTTGTGGAGGTTTGAGAGGTGACTCATAGATCTGTGTGGGACCTGGGGTAACATAAGTAGCTTATAGGAACACTTTTTAACACTGTTGGGGAGGATTATTTTGGGACCACTACATTTGGCCTGTTCACCACCTGTGTGTGTGTGTAGGTATGTAGGAGTTCATGTGGGTAGACTTCAAACACTAAACTTTAGATTACACCCTTCAGCAGTAACTACACTGACATAAAAGTTAACTCAGGGCACTAACTCAACTCAACTTCAACTTCAGTTTATTTAGGGTGCACTTCACCCAGAGAGTCTCTGTACACAACAAAAGACAACAGAAAAGAAAACACACAATATTACATGTAAACTTACACACATAAACAGATAATAATGTTAACATGACAACAAGGTTGGGGTTAGTAATGATAAAAAAAAACTGAGATCATATAAGTGTAACAAGGCTGGGGTCGCTACTTGTCAAAGACACACACAAATACAAAAAGAGTAATGTACATACACATGGTAAAAGGAGGTAGTATTAATAATGGTGTTATTTTCTGCCCTTTTTCAGCCCGTGTTTTTTAAATATCTTAATTTAATGTATCTGTGTGATTATTGCAGAGAGGGAAAAAAAAATTGTCATCTCTTACCCACATTAATTGTCAGGCAAAGTGAGAGGCTGTCCACCGACAAGTGTTTGACCTTGGACGTGACAGAACATGACTGACACTTCCTGTCCATGTCTTCTTTATGATTACAGTTGATAGACCCACAATGCATGTAAGACATGACCAACAAGGACCTCTGGGATAACTCAAGCAGTATGTGCAGCATGGAGCCAACAGGTACACACAACACACACACACACACACACACACACACACACACACACACACACACACTCACACTCAGATAAACAGACATTGTACTTAATGATGCAAATAAGTGCAGAAAAAGGAATCTCTGTCTTGGATACACTCTTTACCTTTACAGTCATTTGGTGACATATCTCTGGCTTTAAAGTGTATTGTCTATTAAATAAGTAAAATGCATCATGGTTTTTGTGGGCTGTTCTGGGTTTATTTTAAGTATACTGATACGTTCTAAGCAAAAAACATTTCATCCTCTCGACTTTATTGTCAGACGGCTGCTCACCCACAGTTCCAGAGCCAGAGCTCTACCGCAGCATCCAGGCTGTGCTGCCCAGGGAAACAGACAACCAGCAGTCCTCAGACTGTTTCAACAAAGGTACAGCATGATCTTCTACAACACACTGAAATAAAGTAAATCTATTAAGATATGAAGATTATTTTCTAGGCACTGATGTGGTTTTATCTGACTTTGCTGTTGGCTCTGCTCACATATAATATATGAAATCTTACAAACAACATCATCAGATTATATCAATGTGTCTTCATTGTATCGTTATGTTAAAGAGTTTTCAAAAAGTGGCAGCGGCAAAAAGACCAACTTTAAAATGTTCCTCATGTAGATAATGCGTTTACATTCACAAAATTTTAATATATCTAAATATGTGCATTGGACGTCACAAAACGGACTTTATTTGTTTCTGTGTTTTTCTGTATCCAAAGCTTTTCCACCCCGTAAACTTTTCCACCCTCAGTGGCTATTTAATGAAGTCAGCCCTGCTTGTGTTAATCACACTGTGGAATATTTTGCTGTGTCAGCAGTATGAGGGTTGTTCAGTTGTTAGTCATCAGACAGATTTTGGATTAGCCCTGTAATGGGGAAAAGTGTGACACAATTAGCAAGTTTGTGTTAGTTCTGTGGAAATCTTGTGTGTGTTAATGGCTTGTGTGTTCATCTGTGTGTGCAGGCATGCTGAGATGGACGCTTCATAAGAAGGTCCAAAACAATCCGGCCAACAGCTTGTCTCTGGTGTGGGTGCTAATAAAAGAACTGGAAAAGGTATTTGATCTCAGCAGTGGCACTCTTGACACTTTGAAACTCCAACTTTAAGTATTTTTGGTACCAAACACTACCTTTTAGACGTTAAAAGTGGCTCTAAAATGTTTCAATTTACTGACAATTAATCTTATTCATTATTGATTACTTAGCCATTATCTTTTCAGTCAGTCAAAAAATGTTGGGGTTGATGAAATATAATACAACACACAAACAAGCACTAAATCTTCTCATTTAAGAAGCTGATCATTTTTCAGCATTGTAACTGTTTCAGCTCTATTAGCAACGCACAGTCACGAGTCGCGGAGCCCTGACATAGTGTGTGTTTTCTCTGCAGGCTGAGAGATGGGACTCTCGCAAATGCATTATCCCTCTTCTCCACACGCTGATGTATGCCATCATTCAGGTACAGGGTTGCACAGTGCCTCAGATTCTTCTCACTCTATTTATTGAATGCATACATGTAGGAATTTTCACTTATCAGTTTCCAGATCCACTCTAAACAGAAGATTTCTGTAATTCTCCAGTCTCTGGTCCTTTTTGGGGGTGTAAAAGGTGATATATACACACCCCATAAATTATTGAATATATCTGGTTAGCTTGACTGACAACAGAGGTGTAGCCACACTGCCTTGTAACACATCTCCAAATCAGCCAGACTGGCATGTTTGCATTTTTTCTTTTGCATTGTTTTTGAGGGTGTGAAATGTTGGTTCTGCATTGTTACGGTAAATGGCACCAAACGGGAGGAGTGATGTATTTATGTTCCAGGAACAAATGTGATTCATTATAAGGATACCTGCTAACCTTAGAAGGAAAGGGATTATCATTTTCCTTACTGGTATTAGTTATAACCTGAGTGTGTTGTGTGTATGTTTGATGATATTCCAGGCAGCCTACATTCCTGATGAGCTGTACAAGCGGGTTTATGACTTTTGTAAGAAACTCCTTACCTACCCTCATCCTTACTGCACAGTTGGCCTAAACTACACGAGACAGATAAAAACTGAGAGCTCCATTCCAGGTATTATTCACCTCTCAGCTTGACTTTGTTGTTTGTGTCATGAGCTGACTAGCACTGATATCAGTCTGTCACTACTTCTCCAACAACAGAGGAAATTGAAGCCTTTTGTTTGTTTTGTCCACTAGCTGAGCACACAATTTGGATGGGTGCTCAATAAGCAGCAGATGATGATAATGAGGATGACAATGATGACAGTGATATTTATTCATAGGCCTTTTGTTGTAATGTTGTGATTATATGCTGTCAACCAATCCCTCAGACAGGTCAATCAAACATAAATTATCTATGTTGTGTTGTTACTCATACTGTCGACACTGGGATTATATCCTATATGTCTTAACCCAGTTGCAAAAACGGGTAAAAAAGGCAGTAATTGTAAAGATTTATTTTTACCTAGCAAAAAAAGAAACTACATTAAACCAAATTGAAAATGATGAAAGAAGACAACAAATGTAGCTCAACCTTACAACCTGAAAGATAGATGCCAAAGAGGCATACAGAAATTCATTGACTGACACCAGCTTACACTGCAGACTTTAGCAGCCAGTCAGACCAGGTGAAAAGCAGGCCCTCACTCCAAGAAACAACATATTATTTTTTACTATGATGTTAAATTAACTGCCTATTCATCATGCTTGCCTGAGTTAATCTGTGTAAGGTTTTGCAACCACACACTGTCATTCAATGCCAGTTTGATCCACAGGTCTTATGTACCAGAGGATGGTCACAGCAGAGCAGAGACTAAAAAATGAGCACTATCCCTTTCAGGACAGGTGAGTCATGATTAAATAATGTACCACATGTCTGAGGTTACAATAAAAGCCTCAAGGAAATTAAGATTCACAAAGACTTATTTTATTCCCGTGTACTGCTGCATATAGTCAAACTGCTGTCCTTTTCCTGTCATGTAAATGCCTGTAGGGTCTTTGTTCTGGCTGACCCAGAAGTCTTCTCTGGTTCTTTGGGACAAGTCTTGTTGGGGGATATTGAGACATCCGCTTCAGCTTCAGATGAATCTCAAAGTCCTCTGGATCACATGCGCTGTGTGGTCCAACACTCCATACAGGCTGCTTTAGGAGCCGAGCAGTGCCACGGGCCGAAACTGGCTCAAGCCCTGAAGGTCAGTGGGACTGCCCACTACTGTTCGATTGTACTCACTTATTGCCTTCCCTTTTCAGTTCTCTAGTTGTCAGGTGTGATTAATGTAGTGTATGCCTCCTCCCTCACCACCGATGACTGGCAGGTGACTGCTGTGAATGTATAGATCTGTGATACTGTGAGGAAAACAGCTGAATATCTCTCTATCAGAATTGACTGTACAACATCTATACAACATATTGAACAATAGATGCTCTGTGGGTGTTGAAATATGGCTGGAAATTGAGTGTTTTGAGTACATAGTACGGATAACAATGGGTTAGGTCGGTATCAACAATGTATATGTAATAACAATAGTAATGTATAAAAAAATGTTGTGGACAGGTTTGTTAGATAATAACATTTAATTACATGTTTGGTTCAGAAAACCGTATGCTCGGTTAGTTAACAGAAATGCTTAAAAGATGTTATTTCCCTTCTCTTTAGTCATCTTCAGTTTGTGAAACATTCTAATTGAACCTGTGTGCGCATATGCTGACTGTTGCCACGCAAGGGGTAATCACATTCATATCCTTGTTATGAAAAATGTTGAGAGATTTTGATGCTCAGGTTAGGTTTTTGGTGATGGCCTGTATTTTTGTTCAGTTTCTACCCCATATGTACGTGTCATGGGAAACATCCTGAATGAAGGTCTGTTGTCTTTAAGCTGTATGGTGGAAGTGTTTCTTGGCACTGATCCTAAAGTAACACCTCAGCAGGACACACACGAAGGCAGACACACACACACACACACACATACTACTGACCCCTCACCTTTTTGCTATTAATACAGGGTCTATATGTGTTTATCTTCCTGTGTGCATGTGTGTTCACCCGCCCCGTGTATTTGTGTGTTCTGGGACAGGACATGGGTCAAGACGTCGAGCCGTACTTTCAGGAAGTGTTGGCAGCTCTAGAGCAGAGCGTGGAGGAGGGCAGCAGAGGGGAGGGGGTAGCGCTGAGGAGTCGTCTGCAGCGGCTGTACAACAAGATCGTCAATGACACTGACTCAGGTAGGAGCTCTCTGAAGGGGAAGTACAGCAAAGCCATGCAAGTTTCTCCTCAAAGGTGCAGCTGCTCTGTCTTATGAATAAATTAACTGACTAGTTTACTTAAACATCAATGAGGGAAGCAGAGCCACAAGAGATACATAACTGGTTAACTGGTTATGTCACAGACTGAGATCAAATGGAAAAAGCCGCAAGACGAGGATGTTACTGTGTTGGATGAAGTTCTAGCAATCTTGATATTAACTGATGAAAACATTCTAACCACACGCAATTATCTTAAATTAGGGTGACTTGCTATTGTGTTGCATTAAATTACATCCACTTCAGCTGTAAAGGAATGATATTTGTAAGGTGACATGGACTACGTATGCATATTTTGTACATGAGTCCTTGTACAAGTATTTTTTTAGATTTTATCTTACAGGGCTCTTACTTGCTTGTGCATGGGTTGTAAGAAAGGCAGTTGTTTTGATCAGTGCAACGTTTCAAGATTAATGGGAAAGGAAATTGTCCTGTTGCTTTTTCTATATTTTCTTGAGCTCATACACAATTTCTAACTGAGCTACTTCACTGTGAGCCAGTGCAGTGGTGTATCAGTGTGCAGTTTAAGCACACATTGTTGTGTGATGGACATGTTTTTTCAATTTTCAGAAAACACACTGGCTGCTGCTAAAATCAATCACGTGACCTTGCCTCTATTTAGAGGTTTCCTCAATGGCCAAATCAGTCGAGTCAGTTGTCTGTATTTTTATAATTTTCCGGATATCTATTTTCATGACATCCACTCTTTTCCACACTGTTATCATGTCAGCAACCCGTCTGATGAACCTGCTCAATTCAGCTGGGAGATAGACAGCAGTGTTCACAGAGAGGAAGTTGTAGGGGTAGGGGTGGGGGTGTCATTGTGACATTGTGTTTTGGTCTCTTCCTATCTCTCTTCCTCTGTGTGTATTGCAGAGCCATTGTCCAGTCGACCACTGTGTGACTGCCCTCTTCCTAACCCAGAGATGAGCTTCCACCTGTGGACAGAGAATCTGGATATCTGTGAGTGGCTCTGGATACTGTGGGGGGTCTAAAGGAAGTAGTTACCACCAGTCAGCTGAAACTGGATTTATTACCACACAACTGAACTGAATAAAGCGAAGAAACCTGAAACCTGAAAAAAGGAACAATGTACCTTTTTAAAATATAGCCAAAAACTTTTACTGGGGATAAATCCTCTAT
Source organism: Nannoperca australis (assembly GCA_036023655.1). Classification (NCBI taxonomy): domain Eukaryota; kingdom Metazoa; phylum Chordata; class Actinopteri; order Centrarchiformes; family Percichthyidae; genus Nannoperca; species Nannoperca australis. Next base: position 6,411 of record JAVQJD010082407.1, on the reverse strand, counting down.
CTTTATATTATATATTTGTGCTAATATACAGCACATATATTAAGTACAGCTTGCTAGTACCGGGTAAGACCCAGTACATATATACAGTAGCCTCATTAGATGATGAGAATTAATTAAATTTAGTGTAGCTCGATTGCATCACAGAGCTTTTAAAAGTCTTTCTGAAATATGTTATAAATGATTAAAGTAGAACAAATGAGGCCAGACACCATTAAAAAGCAAATTATAGTTGTTATAGCAGTGTGAGAATATCCGACGGCTAGATTGTTGCTCTAAGCTGAACTCAGTTCATCAGAGCTGGGCTTACTTACTGTAACAAACCACATTAAACCGAACAGTTGTATTGAATCAATGGAACTGTGAAACTGGCTTTGACCAAGACGTGTGTGCATTTACTGTATTCTCAGTAATGCATGTAAACACTAAAAGTGTAGATCCTTATAGATGTACAGTTGGTAAAAGCTCTGATAGCTTCACGTGATATTTAAATGAAAATGATATGTCCGGTCCTGTGGTGCATCTTAAATAAGATTATGTAAAATCACGTACTGTTTACTGTAAGTAAAGGAAAGTGATTATTGCCTATCTACTGTATGCAGTGCTGTATTAACAAGCATTCAATTCTGAGGCAAGGCAGGCACTGACCAATTGTGCACACTTCAGGATTGTGAATAGATTCCTCAGATGGAAGCGGTGAAGAAGTCTTGTAACCCTCATTCTGTGTTAATGATAAATGTTGACAGGGCGAGAGCTGGCGAAATGGTTTCGATCCAGCTCCGTGTCGGAGCAGTTCTCCCTCAGCCAGGAGCAGGAGGACTTCGAGCTAGGCGAGTCGCCCGGCGACCTGATGCTGTCTGACATGACGCGCTTCTCCATCTTGTCCAATGACAGCGGCATCGAGAGAGACCTGCCCGCCAGCACTGATCGCTCCTCATTTTCATCTCTGGACACTGCCAGCATGACTGCATCATGGGAACAATGCAAAAGGTAAATCTAATACCTGTAATTTTGCATTAATTAAAGGCTCACTGCTAAGTTCATGTAGTATACTTAATGTGTAGCCTTTGTAGTAAAGTATACCTTCAGTTTTTAGATTTTTAGTGCCGATGTTTTACATGTAAATCATCTTAAAGACACTTGCTGCCAATCCTTACATCATTTTAAAATGATTAGGACTCAGACTTTGAAAGTAAACCCTCTCCTTTTCACAGTGAGCAAGAGCCATCGAAGTTGTCACGCCGTGGGGGCATCAAGATGAAACCAACTGCAAAAGACAGCATGGTGCTGATGCAGGACACCCTGGATGACCACGCAAGCCAAGGAGGAGGAAGTGGAGGGAGGGGCGGAAGAAGGGGGGCGACTCTGCAGAGACGGGCAGGAAGCAATGCGATGCAGAACCCCTTCCCCAAGCAGCAGAGACACTTTACTGCCAGGATAGTTGTGATGGGGGATGACAGGGTACTGGGCCGCCTGGCCAAGGCCTACTACTTCTTCAGGTGGGGGACTCACAAGATGCAAACACAAGATAATGAAGGTTCTTTGACAGCAGCTGGAGATTTGTGTGTGACTGAGCTGAAATAATACACTGCTTTCTGTTGTTTGGTTTATATCCCTTTATTACAGTGTACTGTAGAATTTCTTTGGCAACTGATCTGCTTGTTATCATATATGTTGGTCTTTATGGTGAAAACAATAGCTTGACATTACAATACAATAAACAGTAAAATAATGTAAACTTTATTCTCACAACATACACTGTTCCCCAACTTAAATAGACGATAGGACATTTTGGAGTACATTGCTGCTGTTTTGGCATAACAATGAGAAGAAAATAAAAGAAAGTTGAAAAAGTTGAAAAAAATAGGCCTCTTTCATACAAAAAAGGTATATTATAAAATAAATAAACAAAACAAAATTTGGGTACAAAAATATTTGCTTGTTATGTTACGTACGTTGATTATAGTCTATTCTGTTTTGATAGGACACCTGTGTACATAATGATGCGATAAGTGTATGGTGGAAATTATGAACTTTTATAAACTTTTATAAACTACTGTATGAAGGCCAACAGTACAATTTGATAACTATTAAATCATTATATTACATTCTTTCTATGGCAGGTTTGGGAAGGTAAACAGTACTTCTTCTATTGCAAATGTCATATGTTGAATTTAAATTCTTAACCTTTTCACTGGGATTGTCCAACTGCTCAGTCAAGCATGCACACGTTTTGTGCTTCTCACAAATCTTTGGTTTGTCTTTGCAGGAAAAGGGAAGCACGGAGGCTTTTTCTGACAATGAAAGTCAACCTCCAGTTTTACTACATCCCTGTTTGCAAGGCTACAACTCCCTTCTCCTCTGTCAAGGTAAACTAACGGTCTCTTGTCAACACACCATCGGCCTGTTATTGTGTCATTAGTGTGTGTAAATACTCATTACAATGTTGTCATTGTGTATTTAGTTTAATGTAGTGATGCTGCATCGGAAGTAATGAAGTGACGAGATTCCAAAACATTGAATTTGGCTGCAGTTCATCTGAGAACAACTATCTATTTATATTATAGGAGCCCTTAAACAATCTTCAAGGGTAATAAAAAAGGGATTGAATTGCATAAGATGTGCAAAATAAATTATACAATTGTTTCTTAAAAACATGTACATTTACTGGCTGTTAGCGTCAAGTTCATGAGTACAAAACTCCACAGCTGTTCTTGGTATGTTTTTATAAAATTACCAGATTCCATGTAATTTGTAAGTATTGTACACTTTTCTTTTGAACAATCTGTTTTTAATGATAATTTCTGTTCTTTTTATCTGATGTCATTGACATTAATAAATGTTGGCTCAAGTGCCTTTTCTCGGCCAAGGACTTTCTTTGCAGCAGGCCTGAGCTGTTTTCTTCAGCTCTTTAGAGGCAGAGAATTGTTATGTGAACCTTAATGAATGCAGTGGAATTTACATCCTGCACATCATCTCTTTCATTACTTGCTATCCCGCACAAAGGACAGAGGCACTCCTTACTCCTGACACACAAAGTGTATGGGATTAAATCGCTGCCACGATTCAAAACCGCAAAAAAAAGTCTTCGGAGTTTCGAAGACAGAGTTGCGGAGTTTCAAACATGAGCTGCATGAAAACACTGAGGAATCACATGACTCGCAGCTGTGGGGGCGAATCTCTGAAAAGTGGGTGTTGTTAACTTATTTTCAACCTTGCAAAACTTATTTCAGACATTTAAAACTTATTTTCAACCTTGCAAAATTATTTCAGACATTTAAAACTTATTTTCAACCTTGCAAAACTTATTTCAGACATTCAAAACTTATTTTCGACCTTGCAAAACTTTTTTTTGCGGTTTAGAATTTTTTGCAGCAATTTAATCCCATAAAAGTGTGCCTTATATTAGTCAAATCACGCATTCATGATGTTTTGCCCTGAGCATGTACAACTCCAGGTGCAGAATAAATAAAAAACTAAACTAAACTAAAAAAAAATATTTTTAATGATAGTAATAAAAGCATGCAGTAGCTAGAAGAAGATAACCCTCAGACTTGTTCCTCAATGCTCTTGATTTGCCAAATTTGATGTATTTTTGGTTCCCCTTTCATGTTCATGTTCCTTTTTTCTAGGAAAACCTCCATCACTCCAAGGGGAATACATGCACTCTTGGTTCCTACTTGAGCATGGTGGACCCGTGGTACAACTCTAACATCAAGAGTTTAGGCTGCATGATACCCAAACTGGCTGAGATGGTACGATACAATTCCACATAAATCTAAAGGAAACCTTTTATTTCCCCACAGCAAGCTTATGTTAGACAAAGCCTTTGTTTGTGTTTGCCTTTGCTTGAGTGACTCTTTTATGAGTCACTTGATTTGACCAAAGTGTGACCAAAATGAGTTTGTGGTTACAACATCATGCAGGCAGACGGGTTAATTTTACATGACTTCTGTCTTCCCTAGCAACAGTTGAACCCAGGGAAGCCAAAAGAGCCCTTCGTGTCTGATGTAATTTCCTACTACGTTCGTACTGGCCAGCAGCCTGTCTACTTCAGTATCTACTTTGTTAAGGTAGTATGATAAATTTGATGTATGTATGTATTGTTTGAGCATTAAAAGCATAGTGTACTCTCCAATCTGAAGCAGCTTTATACCAAAAGGTTTATCACAAAAATATTCACATTCACATTTTTATAATGTCTTTTGGTTTTTAAAAGCTGTTTCTTCTCCACTAGATCACCTTCACCAACATGACAAAGGATCCGGTGGAAGATGTGTTTCTTACCCATCTAGAAATTGACTTTCCTGAGTTTAGACAGTTCTCAGCAACAGTTAGAGGTGAATTGGGTATTCACATACATTATTTTTCCAATGTTTCCATTGATATTTGTGTTTTCATGTGCATAGAAAACCAGGTTTAACAACATGTCTGTCTATCAAACAGATAAACAGAAGAAGAGCTCAGGAGATGTGTGCGGAGCTGTTGTCTCTGTGAATTACAGAAAGGTAAGGTGTTTTGTTTAGATTCATTATTTCCTTATTGGATTACCGTCATGCAGATCTTGCTGTAGCGAGATGCCTTATGATTACCGGAATCTATTTTAGATTGTGTCTTTGTGCATAACTTCTGACACTTGCATGCTTTCTGTGTGTGTGTGTCTGTGTGTGTGTGTGTGTGTGTGTGTGTGTGTGTGTGTGTGTGTGTGTGTGTGTGTGTGTTTGTGTGTGTCCAGGTGACGTTAAGTGGCCGAGACACTGACAGAGGAATGTCAGTCAGGACGTCTGGTGCTGAGATCAATTCTATTCCCTCCAATGAAGCAGAAGGTTCAGTATTATCTCTAACACACTCAGTATGTAATACTGAATATGAATGAATATTTTTTTAAAGATATTTTGTGATTGTGTCTTGCTCTTACGCTCCCCTTTTGCTGATTTGCCTTCGTCTCATAGATCTGAACTGTTTGACACTGACACTGAATGAATCTCCAACAAAGACTAAAAACCACATTGTGGTGAGTCAAGGAAATGCTTCTCAAATTGCTGAGTGCTCAAATATCTCTTGTGAATTATCCTTACAAAGGCTGTTTATGTTAAAACTCACAGAATTTAAACGGTTTATACAAAATTTTTTTAATTTAATTCTATTTTTTTTTCAAGTCAAAGATTCGGACCAGCAACATTAAGATTCGCACTTTGGAGAGTCGATCTTTCATGCTTAAACTGGACAGAGATTGTCGCAGGACCTACAGAAATGTGCAGAGGTAAGAGTGTCTAGCCTCAGTTGTACTGTAAGTTCACTTTTTCAAATCTGAATGAAGGTAACATGAATGTATGGTGTTTCATTGGTTAGAAAATGATCATTGATAGCCATCATTGCTATCAAAGCACCAGCAGATCAAAAAGATATCCAATCAAAGAAGGCCCCTTTTGGATACAAGGGTACCAGCGATGGTGGGTTTTAAAATGGAACCCTGTCGTTTGTATTTAAAATTGCTCTGTTGGGGTTTAGTTTGTGCCACGGTTTGATTTGCGTCACTTTCTCAATAGATTATTTTTCTTTAAAACAAGAGAAGTCTGCAAATTTAACAAGTATAGCTACTAAGAATTTGACCCTTTTAACATAGTCTTGGTGAAACAGGACCCAGTTTCTGTTCAACCCAAACTGATCTGCTCTCATTTGTGTTGTAGCATCGAGGTTTCCCCGTGTCTTGATCCCGGGTACTGCGTCCAGAAAACCATGAGGTCCAAATTCAAGTTGGGAGAGGACAAAGATGCTGGACTAAGCAAATACATGAGCAAAGGACTCCCTCTACCAATCAACACATTTGCTGGCATCATCACCTGACATGATGGAGTAACCCCGAAGAGAATTTTGGGATTTAGGACCTTCCTCTTGGTTGTTGCTTCTAAGAAAGTCCAGTCTGACACATGAAAATACAAAGGGACTTACCTTTGAGTCACACTGAGCTGCTTGTGAAACCAAAAGGTTTCTTTTGACATGTGTGGAACAGTACTATAAATCAAAAGCAACTTGAGTCCAAATGCAACACATACAGAACTAGTGTGACATTTTGAAGTCGATGGAGTTACCAGTTGGCTCTTCATGAGTGAACTACTGTGCATACAGTACTTTAAGAAAGTCAGTAAATATATGAAGACTTGAATAATGCCAAAGAACAATATTGCCTGTGACACTGAAGAGACTGGCAGGGAAAAACTAGTAAGCAAAGGCAGGTACCCATATGCATTAAAGGTTGCAGGACTACTGACAATTGTGTCACCAATCATGTGACATTAATTCAATTCAATTCAATTTTATTTATATAGCGCCATATCATAACAAAGTTATCTCAGGGCACTCAATCACATGGAGCCGGTCGAGACCAACTTCCACGCACACAAAGACCCAACG
>JAVQJD010082400.1:0-22500 GCA_036023655.1 Nannoperca australis | reverse complement strand
AAACAAATATCTGTAGTAACAGAACAAAAGCTTGCAGGTCACCAGTGAGATCCAGAACCGACCAGTAGGAAATGTTTACTGCTTAAATCTGTGAGAGCTGCTGTTGTTCCACGGCTTCAATATTTAATAAGAAGTGAGATTCTGGACGACTGAGGGGAAAACTGATCAGCAGAATATGAGACGGTCTTGACCTCCATCAGGACCTCCAGATCCTCCTCCCTCGCTACTGTGCACAGGTCCTGGGCTTCAGGATCGTATGAGCTTCATCTTCTCATAGAAGTCTGGTTGTGTCTGTGTGTCCCCTCCGTCACCACGCTCCACTGGTAGTAGAAGCTACTTCATTAAATCTGCTTCAAATCTGACAGAAATGAAAGAGACACCTACTGTGTTTTATCAATGTGGTGCATTTCAGGTTAATAAACTGAATAAATAATTAATAAACACACATGTAGGTGGTGGTTTTGGAGTTTAAGGGACAGTCAGACTGGGCGAGGCCATTCCCAGACCCAAAAAGATAAGTGAGGAATCTGTTTGATGCTCACTTTGTGGCAAATTGTGCTCCTTACTGTATATTTGTTGTCTTTTAATCGTAGACGCTCATTGATGAGAGCCCCCTGCAGATACAGCTCTGGTCCACTGCTGTTGTGGACTGACAAGAAATACAAATGTAACTCCTTGGTAACCTTTCTGTCCTCAACACTACAGAGCAGGACAGAGTCCGTTACATAACCCAGAGACTGTGTTTGGATCACACAGCTCACTTTTCTTCAGTGTCTCTTCGTCTTGTCGGCTCGCTCGCTCTCCATCTCTCTCTCTCATTGTTTTGTACTCGGTTGAGTCATCGTGCTCCGCTGCTGATAGAGGGCTACTGAGCTCTGAGGCTGCTCGGAGCTGTCACAACTACACAGGTTCAACTGTGCTGCAAGGAGCCACGTTAAGCACGGCACCAAGAGAGCAACAAGCAAAGAGAACCACACGCAGAGACGGTATTTACCCTCCAAGGACACAAAGAAATCTGGAAAATCAGGACGAGAATCTCAAAACAATAACTTCAAAAAAGGCCCAAAACCCCCTTCATCAACTGAAAACCACCAGATTCAATGTTTTGGACATGATTTATATGACAGAATGAATAAAAAGATTCATATAGGACCTCCCATAGCATCTACCCTGCAGAGAGAACCATCGTTTCATCAGGTGTCCTCTTTGTTGCAGTGGCTGAGAGCCCATTTTGCAATGAGAGGCTTGAAATCGTAGAGACAGAGGAGCAGCGCACTACATTACACAGACATTATCATCAATATTTAATCTAATAACCTCTAATAAAATAATAGAGCTTATTGAATGAATCATTTATGGTGCAATGAGCTGCAACAGCATCGCAGTCCAGAGGCCACCAGCAGCAACTCTCCACTCACTTTACATTTTATACATTCAAACTCTCCCACCCAGAGCGCTGTGAGAAAACTACGCTTCAGTGCCCACACAGAATCCTCCCATGACAACGCATGCAAAGAAAGGTTCCTGTGTTCCCACAATGGAAAATGATGAGACAAACGGAAACACTGGACTGTACGTTTGGACCCAGCTCCAAAAAGGGTCACATTTTGCCCCAAATCTGTGTAACAAATGGTGTCAACCCAAACAACACAAGTGAGCATGTGACCGGCCATCACACACTTCCAGCACAAAGCCTTCATGCACTCTAACCCTTCAACAGTTGAATAACACCAAGCCAAACACTGTTGACCTGCCACCTCCCACTAAAGATGATTAATACAACAGCAGCACCGGTGAAATCTAATACGAAGCAACAACATTCAGGTCTGTTCATTTCTAACAACCGTACACTGCAGTGTGTGCGAGCCACCTGGTACTGATCTTATTAAGGAGATCAGGCTTCGGACCCATCCACAGTTTCTTTGTTTATAAAAATCAATATTTCCACTATCAGTTACATCAGTTAAGTCACGATGTACTCGTGTTACCGCACATAAACTCAATCCTGATGAGTTTCTGCAGTGAGGCACTCAGATTTTAAATTTGGGAACAACAGGAGGATCAGTTGAGGAACTGCAGTCGGTGTCAGGAGAGAACAATAGAACGTTTTTTTCCCAAATACAACGCAGGAATTTCTAATATTACAAGATGAGTGAAGAATCCATCCGACCACCGTGTCTTTGGTTTACTTTGAGGAACTCAATTAGTATTTCTGTTGTTTGAGCTGTGCAGAACTGTCAGGTGCTGTTTCCTGTGATGGAGATCTTCTTCTGAGCATTTTGGGTTTGTGTTGGGCGACACAGTCTAATCCTGTTCTGCCTTTCTGCTCCTTTGAAAGGAACTCTTGTGTCCCGTGACACTGTGCAGGTTTGAATGTAAGGGTTGAAGACGAATCATCACTTCACAGAGTGAACGTGTGTCTCTGTATCATCCCAGGAATGATTTGATCATTCAAATGAATTCAGATGATGCACGCTGTGTAAAGCAGAGGTGTGGAAGCCACCGGGCTCACAGAGGAACTCTTCAGTTATCTGTTCCCTGCAGGAAATGCACAGGCTGAACAATACGTGTGGAGACACTTTACATGCCACCACTGGTTCCACAGTCTCACCACTGTTTAAATACAAAGAACATTTCCATCCTGTTTAATGTTTCTTGTGCAGGTTTTGTTAAATGTGTGGGTGTTTTCGCTACAGTGACACATTTTGACTTCGTGCCTTCGAAGCTTTGAGTCTGTGCCGTTTCACTTACCGAAGTTGTGAAGGGGAGATCTTAGCTGATCCATTCTGAGACTCAAGCGATTCTGTAATTTATAAAAAGGAGAAACAGAGAAAAGCAAAAGCTGTGGTTAATAACACTCGACAGATACATTTACCCAAACTAAAGACAACATAAGTCCCTCGCTGGGACGTATCTGGTTCTCCACACAAAAGCTAATGTCATCAGTATTTTACTATATTAGCTAGCTAGTTAGCATAGACCATTAGCTCAGATACAATTTCTATTAGTTAAAAGCTGCGTGTCAAATACATTTAGCAATTTAGCACAGAGGAGCTGAAGGATAAGGCTGGTAATCTGTACAGATCTCACATACACCTTCCTTCTGACAGAAACACTCACTGCAGCACCAACTGTGTATTCATTCCCTGCGGAAAATAGTCCCCAACAAATGCATCATTTCCTCCTGTTTGAGGAGTGTTTGCTAAAAACTACAGTGGCTAGCTGTTTTTAAATTACTGAGTCTTAAAAAACAATATATTCGTCACTCATTTCTGAAGATTTTAAAATGAAAAACTCAGAGTAACTCCAGCTTCTTGCTTTTACAAAGCTAAATACATGACTGAAGCTTGTTTGAAAGTTATGTTGTGCAACGTGACAGGACGTCTTCATGCTGAAATATCAGAAATGTTAAGAAATGTCACCTTGGCTTCTAACTTTCAACATTTCTCCAGGCAGAAACTCGCCGACAGCTCTAACACACTTCATAACTCTCCTGTTACTCTGCACAGGCTGCCGTGTTGCGTACGTGGCTCAAGGTTCAGTGTGGACTAGCATTGCCCTTGTGTCGCCTGTCTGTGTGTGTGTGTGTGTGTGTGTGTGTGTGTGTGTGTGTGTCTAAGGTGGCGTTCACTTGGGATCTTTGGCATCCTTCCCATTCACTAAAGGCTGCACATTGATTGATGTTGTGGGCGTGTCTCCAAACATTTCAAGGAAGTCAGTGAAATATGTGATCACCTGTGTGCTCGACTGCACATCCGTCAGCCGGCAGACAGAACATCACTCTGTTTGGTTTAAACATGCCCTTGGAGTGTGTGTGTGTGTGTGTGTGTGTGTGTGTGTGTGTGTGTGTGTGTGTGTGTGTGTGTGTGTGTGTGTGTGTTAGATTACATGATTGTCCACTCATCAGCACAATCTGAACCCATTCTCTGCTTGCTGTCTCCCAGAGTTTCACCTGCCACCCAAAGTTCAGGTTGGCCCATCGTGCCGTGCAGTACTAATAATATCAGCACCGACGTCAGCGGAAACGTCCACACGGAGCTCAAATGAGGTTAAAGATATTTCCTTTGGGACTGTTTCCAACCAACGTGGTGGGATGTGCTTCAGAGGACAGACACAGACAGAAAGGACACTTGCAAAGAGGCTGCACAACAAGGGTGACGCCATGTAAAGCGATGGACAGGCATCACTACACTGCAACACCAGCAAGCATGCAGGAGCTCAATAGTGTCAAGACGCTTTAAACTACAGACACACTACTGAGCGAGCTGTGTTATGCATGATGTCATCATATTAACTTTATAAACTTGTTTTTATACTTCAGAGATATTCCTGTCTGGAAGTGCATATCTGCAGGACTCAGTGGTACTTTATCTTATCCATGTTTACATGTCATGTACAACTCTCCAGTTATTCTTTCCAGTCTGTCCTTGTACTTATGATTAAAGACGTCTTGACAGCTTCATTTCAGGTCTCCTACACCTGTAACCAAACCTCAGGTAGACATGAAACCAGGAAATGTATGAGAACTTTAAGGGATGTTTGTCCACAGACACAATCAGATGGTAAAGAAACAGACAGAATATACAATGACTGAGCAGGTGGGAGTGGATTGCTGCTGAAAATGGTGCATTTAAGTGCACTCTTGTATTCAGGAAAATGTACTTCTCTTATTGGAAGTTATCTGACATGAAGAAACGGATGATGACATGTTTTGAATTGTATTTTTTTCGTTTCCAGCTGTGCACGTTGATCCTTAAAGAACCAGCTGCAGTTTCTAACTGCTGTGTTGGATGATGGAGCTCCCCCGCAGCACATGGACACCCCCTCCACCCCCTCCACCCCCACCGTCAGTCGGTCTTGACTGACCACCTTAAATGAATTCTGTGATTTGGTTCCTTGTAATATTTACACCGTGTTTCAGATAGAGGCCCGTGGGATTAGTGTGGCTGCTCTCGGTTCCTTAAAAGCTAGCAGGTGGACACAGTCGCAGGGGGGGGGGCACTCACCGTAGGCGTAGACGCAGGCGTCGCGGATGGCTTTGTGCTTGTGGCCGGACGCGTCTTTCTGCAGCTTTCGCAGGATTTCCTCCATGCTGGCTCCGGAGGACCCACGGCCTCGTGATCCCAGGGAGGAGAGGCACCCGGCGGGCTGGTGGGGTTTGTCGGTGGCGCTTTAAGGGTGCAGTGACGGTGACAGCATCCCTGAACCCCCCCGATGAAGGCGATGATTCATTCGCAACGACCGGCCAATGATGTCAGGCTGTCGGGCTGTCAGGCCGGCTGGAGGAGGAAGCGTCGGGGTTCCTGCGGGTTTCAGATCAGCTGACATCTGACAAACACTCATCACACACTGTCACACATCCACCCGTGGACACATCACGAATCAACGCCCTTCTCCTCTCCGTCACTCAGTTGTTCCTCCGCGTTTCCACCGTGTTTTCAGGTCCGTTCCAGCTGATGTGTGTGGTTGTTCACGGAATCCAGATCCGGTTCCTTTCTATCCCTCAAATCAAGCCGCCTGCACGCCACGGACGCACCACAGCGCTGCAGAGCCCTCCGCTGAAAGCTCGTTTCTTCTATACATTTCACATTAGATATGAGAAGGTACAGTCGTACCACTTCATTTAACAAACCTGAGCAAGATAGAATCAAATAAATATCTGTCACCATATTTCATCTTTTAATAAAGTTTTCTACTTTAAGAGACTCAAAATAACATTTCATTTGACTTAGAAACTACTTGAAAATATGAGATTAAATGAAGAAATGTAGCTTTATGGGTATGAAATGTCCCTAGAATAAAATCTAATAAAAAGGCGGATTTCTCTCCAACCTGGCAACACAGTATTTACACCGTTTCCCCGTGGGGAAGCGTGAAACTGTGGCAGGAGTGGGTGGAGTCACTGGAACGGGATTTCCTGTGTAAACAGGGGGACAGGTGGAGGAAGCTGAGGCGGAGCTGCCTTCACAATAAAGGGCCTGATCACAGCACGACTAACGTTATTACACGAATCTATAAAGACAAATGCAAATATTAAAATTAGAAAAGACTTTAAAATAAAATTTATAAAATAAAAGGAATGAAATCTACATTTATGTACAATAAAAGTGCAATATGTGTTCTCGGAGTAATATGAGCGTTCTAATGTAAGTTATAGTGGGGGTGAGGATGGTGTAAAGAGTAATTACAGTAATGAAAATGTGCAAAACAAAGAATGCATGACTTTTAAATAATGAATGAACTAAATAAATAAGTGAATAAACAAAGTTGTTCATGCATTTGTTTTTATTCACATACAAGGCAACGAAACAAAGATGATGACAGTACAAAGGTAGCTAATGTGCTAATGTTAGCATGAGGATAAGCACCAACTGCTTTTAACATCTATTTATGCATGTTTAGCATTTTAATGTGCTAATTTCTAGCACGACAGATAGACCTACTGGCTTCTACAACATTGACCGTGGTCTAATTTGTTGTCTGGTTGACTTTTTAACAAACAATGGTGTTTTAACATTTGATTTTAGTGGCTGGAGGCTCAAGCGCTCCTTCTTGGACCTTAATGTCTCCAAATCAAAAGATCTGATCACTGGCTTTAGGAAGAAGTCTCCCTCCATGCTCCCTGCTGCCATGTCTACTCAGGCCTGTTGACACTGGTGAGTTCAGGTTACTTCCTTCTGGTCACAGATACGAACAACACTCCTTTGTCCCGGCTGCTACTGTCCTGTTAAACACTTGTATAGTTCTGTGTGTCTGTGTGTGGATCGGTGTGTGTGCAGTGTTGACACTGATTGTATTGTCTGCTAGCTGTGCACCAAGTTGCCCCTCTGGGATATTCAAGTTACTTTGACCCCACCGCTTGATTTGATCTTTAAATTCAGTAGGATTCATCCTCTGGGGACCATGAACACCTGTACGCATACTTTATATTATTGCAAAAGTACAGCCACACTACTAAATAACCATGTGTGTCAGAACAGCAGCTACGAAACAGGAAGTAAACACTTACAACCTGGAGAACATGGACTGTCTGGTCTGTTGAATGACCTTGGTAAATACAGTCTAATGTCCCCTGTAAACAGATTGTAGCTGTTCGAGAGAGACAGTTGATAATTCTGTTATTTATGTATTCATATATTCACAGGAGTGACCCACCTATTCCTATCAGTGTTGTGGAAAGGGACAACCTATAGAACAAAGTTTCCAGTCAGCTGATGGTTTGGTGACCTGCTTCCAATTCATCACGTTTGCTTTAAATAAAACTACATTTCTCGCCATGTTGCTTGTAAAATGTAGCTAATGCGAGCAGTTGGGGTTTCTTCACAGCTCAGGATTCACTGAGTTTCTACAACCTTTGATAAACAGCTTGTGCTTATTCCCAGAGCTACACGAACAGGTTCCAGGTTGGAGCCGGAGCCACAACAGTGCACGTGTAAATAGGTGGTTTGCATTGTAGTAACTGAGCTGCTGAGTTCAAACACACTGTTGAAGCTGAGACTTGAGACTTGTTTGCGTAGCAGGCTATATTTTTCACCTCTCTTGTGTGTGCAACCTGATTAAATGTGACTTTGTAGGTGGAGTAAAAGCACCCACGTCACCTGTTAAAATCCCCATTGAATATACAGTTGGAGGTTTTCATGTCACAGACTCACACGTACATTTACACTTTATCTAATACGATGCTGCACTCACTTTGTCATCTACAGAGACGTTTTATGGGGGATTTGTTTAACGCTAACAACTTCCAGTGGATCAAATCAAAATGTTTGCCTTCATGACCTCTGCAGGGCCACAGACCACAGTGTGAGAAACACATTATTCTGTACAATTCCTTTAAAGTGTAAACATTAAAATGATAAATAAATGCATAAATACATGATCTCTTGCTGGGAAACAGAGAACTCCAGCAACAACACGCAGTAGAGGATTAAACCACTGAGGGGCGCTGCTGTCCAACGCTACCCACGACATTAGTAACGTACCCAAGTCGGGGGCTTATCGTTCAGTAATTGGGTTCAGATGAGAAAATGATGGAAAGGCTTCGGCAGCAGTTTAGGTTCCTGCTCTCACCTCCAGCAACATAAATCTGGAAAACTGTAGGAGCGAGATGAAGGCAGATTGCATATCTTGTCCTAACACGCAGAATTTAATGCCTCCGCTTGAACCGTAAATAGTTAAATGATTGAAAAGTGAAACGGGGGAAATCAGCACTTCAGCTGCCTCACCTCGGTTACACAAGAACCAACTCGTCTTTAAAATGAACCCTGAATGAAAAAGGTCACTTAAGGTGGGATGATCCAAGTTAACGAGGGAACAAATCCCAAATATAGCCCAGCTGCTATTATCCAAAATGTTCCTCCGTTCTTCTCGGATGGATCATTTGTATAATAGTAGCAATTTTCTCAAATGCCCGGAAACGGCCCACTCTTTCACACCAACACTTATTGTCCATTCACGTTGTGTTTAATCTCACCCTTTGTCTCTCTCTCTCTCTCTCTCTCTCTCTCTCTCTCTCTCTCTCTACTGAGTGTGTGTGTGTGTGTGTGGTGTGTGTGTGTGTGTGTGTGCGCGCGTGTGTGCGTGCTTGGTGTGAGAAATGCTTCACAACACACGCGATACAAAAATACATTTGAAATGGGCACATTTCTTCATTCTGCGCAATTACGCACGGTCATCCATGGACACAGGCTGTCCTTGCCAAGGCATTTTCAGAGGAATGAACTCCAATAAGACCCAGGAGATTTTGTTTTCAGGGGATCATTTGTCTAAATGTTTACATACTAAATGCTCGGCAGCCTATAGGCTATCCAACATTGCTTTCGACGTCACACGTCAACTTCTGTGATGAGTGCGCACACTGCGGGTTTTAAGTGTCAGTGTCTGTACATCAGGCTGCAAAGTGGGATGGTGACCTGGGTGGCCACAGACAACAGGAAATCAAATCCTAGTTTATAGGTCAGGTATTTTGGGAATGTGCTTGCGGCGCCACGTGCGTAATGACGAGTACGAAGCTTTATGGAGGAACAGAGAGCCTGTCAGAGTAGAGTGCCCTGAGGGGGGGGGGGGGGCTGTGGACAGGAATTACGCATTTCTCACACCAACACCGGCACACCTGTGCGCGTCTATGTCACCGCCGTTCAGGTCTCCAAGTCCATGGATAAAACGGAACAGAGGGCAGCAGAATGGTTGTTTTGGCAGCGAGTAACGGAACCTTCGGTAGTGGCAACATGAGGTCGTCGTTCATATTAGAGGACAGAGTCGGTGGTGAAGATCCCGGGGGCTCCACCAACATGATGATCTCGGAGGCTCTTGCGCCCCGGCTGCTGATGATTGCGCAGGGCGCCGCAGAGGCTGCAGCAGCAGCGGCAGCAGCAGCAGCGACGTCTCCGTCCACCTCCAGTCAGCCGCAGGTCATGGAGACGAACGGGACCCGGTGCGGCGAACAGATCCTGAGCTACGGCCGAGTGGAGAAGGTCCTGATCGGCGGGGTCCTCACCATGCTCACGCTGTCCACCATCTGTGGGAACTTACTAGTGGTCATCTCCGTGTGCTTCGTCAAGAAGCTGCGCCAGCCGTCCAACTATCTGATCGTGTCTCTGGCCATGGCGGACCTGTCCGTGGCTCTGGCCGTGATGCCGTTCGTCAGTATCACGGACCTGATTGGTGGTCAGTGGATATTCGGACAGTTCTTCTGTAACGTTTTTATCGCCATGGATGTGATGTGCTGCACCGCGTCCATCATGAGTCTGTGCGTAATCAGCATTGACAGGTGAGAGAAACTCTTTTCAACTCAAGAAAGATCTCTTGCAGAATAACAAACTACCTCACTATGTGACGTTACCTGATCATTATCCAGATAAGCCAGAAGAGACACCATGGCAGGTGGGACCTGAAATACTCGTCCTTTATTTGGATTTATTCAACTTTCACGCGTCTCAGTTTTTGAACCGGGTCGTTCTCGTGCAGATTTAGTCAGAACCTCAGGAGACATGTTTTTGTTAATATCCTATTCTTAAATATTCTTACAACATGCTCATTACGCCGTCTGATGGTTCTTCGCTCAGTTCTGTTCCATGGGATTTGTGCAGTGGAGGTCGGAGCGCAGAGGCTCCTTGTGGCTCGGGGTCTCTCTCAAGGGCATTCACACAGAATTAGTGGCTGATGTGGGGATCAAACCTGTGACCTCTCGGCTTGGTTCTTTGTTTGCACCAGATTCCTGTTTAACTAAAGAGTGGGAGCTGAAATCATCCGATAGGAACACGTCGTGTATTACTCTTAAAATGACTAATAATTGATTTCTACATTTAATTTCATCCGTTTATTAACATTGTGGAATTATTCACCTGCTGTGGCCTGTGGGGTTTTATTATTATTTTTGTATTTTTGTATTTAAAACTCTTTTAGGTGAACATAAGTGGGTTAACACTGTGTGTGTTCTGTGGTGAGACTGCCCACATACACTGTGGACCAGAGCTTTATTTAACACTGAAAGGTTTCTCAGCAGCTCTGAGCTTTTCTTCAAATTACCCACCCGGGGGCTGCATATGGCAGCCACAGATTGTTGTTAAGCACCTTGCTCAAGGGCACCTTGTTGAGGATTTTGGGAGTGTGCGTGTGTGTGTGTGTGGGGGGGTGCATCACTATCACTTCTTAAGGCAAGAAAACACCTTTGTGTTGGATGAAAATGAATGTTTGTGAAATCTTTCTGTACATTTCTCTCTGTAGGTATTTGGGAATCACCAAACCCCTGACGTATCCTGTCCGGCAAAACGGCTGCTGCATGGCCAAGATGATCCTGTCAGTGTGGCTGCTCTCAGCCTCCATCACCCTCCCCCCTCTGTTCGGCTGGGCGCAGAACGTCAACGACGGCAGAGTCTGCCTCATCAGCCAGGACTTCGGCTACACCGTCTACTCCACAGCCGTGGCGTTCTACATCCCCATGTCGGTGATGCTGATCATGTACTACAGGATCTACCGGGCGGCAAAACTCAGCGCTGCCAAGCACAACATCACCGGCTTCCCCAGGGAGGGCGAGCACTGTGCAGGGGTGGCTCCTCGAGGGGTAAGAGGAGGGCACGGTGCTCACCAGCCCTCAGTCTCAGGGGAAACAGGAAGCGTTAAAGGGACACACGGCGAGCAGGAGGATGCTGAGGAAGAGGAGGAGAGCTTGGACTGCGTGGCAGCTGCGCTGAAGCTCCAGCGTGAGGTGGAGGAAGAGTGCAGCACGCGAGTCTCTCGCCTCCTCAAGACCGGCGAACACCACCAACGCCGGAAGAGGAAAAACCAGTCCATCTTCAAACGGGAGCAGAAGGCTGCGGCCACTCTGGGCATCGTGGTCGGCGCCTTCACCTTCTGCTGGCTGCCCTTCTTCCTGGTGTCCACTGCCAGGCCGTTTGTCTGCGGCGTGGAGTGCAGCTGCGTGCCGCTCTGGCTGGAAAGAACTCTGTTGTGGCTCGGGTACGCCAACTCCCTCATTAATCCCTTCATTTATGCATTTTTCAACCGTGACCTGAGGACCACCTACAGTAACCTCCTCCGGTGCCGCTACAGGAACATCAACCGGAAGCTGTCGGCGGCTGGCATGCACGAGGCTTTGAAGCTGGTGGAGAAGCCAGACGCTGATGTGTAAAGCTGGAGGTCAGCAGCAGTGCTGCAGAGACCAACAGAGACAACTGACAGGGAAAACAGCCCGTAGGCTGTGGCACATGGCCGCCGCGCTGCCCGACTGGTTATTCCCCCAAATTTGTGCAATGATTGCTGAGGCGAGGTGAGGCAGGAGGCTGTGAGAAGTGGATGCACATGAAGGAGAAGCCTAAATCTGTTTTTTTTCTGGGGACTGAGAAATAATTGTGGCAAAGTTTAACTGTGTGAATTATTACTGCTGCTGCTGCCGTGTATTCACAACTTCACTGCCCCCACGGTGACGTCCAACAGACCTGAGGGATGCCCCGCTGAACAATCTGTTGCACATTGTGTTATCAAAGTTGGTGGAGCTACACTCTGGCTGTGTACTCGGCTAACACGGTGGCTGGAAATGTTCTTGTGTTTTCAGACGGAGTCAACAGAAACTGGAGGAGTTGGACCACCAGATGTACCCCCCTTGGTCCCTGGTTACCACGGCAGCAGCAATCATGACAACAAGTGGACAAGTTGGGATTAAACCTCATCAGACATGTAAAATATGTACACAAGCCGCGCTGTTCCTGGGACAGACCTCATCTCAGAGGTCAAATGTCTCCTTCTGATGATCTGACATGATGCGAGTTTCTATCTTTTTGTCAATATCACTGTGTTGACTGTGCCAAAACATGCTTTTTCCTCCACTCGAATGTTGAGCACTGACGTGTCAAAAAACAGCCTACTGATCAGTCGGTCAGTTTATGTAATCAGGCTGCTCTCTTATGTTGATGTGAGGAAGCAGCAGGTGGCGGGATGGAAGCCAACACGTTAGAGAGGAAGATGTACAGACTTCACAGACTTGTTTCCTCAGTTATTGTTAAAGGTTTGGCTGCAGCACGTCTCTTTTCTAACTATGCACCTTGTGTTTTAGATAGGACACAGTGTGTGACAGTGCCCCTTGTTCACAGATACGTGTTAGCCTTTGACTTATTATACATTTAACAGTTTTTGTGGTTAATTAATTGGTCAAATGACTTGTGTTGTGTGACCAACAGCCCGAAACCCCAAAGATAACCAACATACAGTGACAGGAAACAGACAGAAGTCTTTGAGAAGCTGGTACCTGCACAATGTCTTGCCTGATAAATAACTTTAAAGCTGCTGAAAATGTGGTTTCAAATCTAAATAATCAATTCTCAGTTACTGTTAAAACCCTGTAACAAATGTCGCAAAACTCTGATTGGTGCACGGGAACATGTGACATCGTCTGACCAAGAACATCGATTGTTAAAATTGTCCTCTTTTGATTGACTAATTAATTAACATCTCTATAGCTACCAACATTAATTATAGATCTTCCGAGTATCATATCTTTCAGCTGTTCACCCGCTGCTGTTATTAAATTCTATGTGATGACAGACACTAATTATCTGAAGCAGCCGTCTCATGGGCTGTTAATGTAGGGTGAGGCTCGGAGTGAGTGGAAACACACTGGTGTTTCCAAGCACCTCCCACAGAGATCAGGCGGCTCTCAGCTCAGAGGTTCATCACCGTAAAGCACCGGCTCAGCTCGGGGGAGGTGGGCAGGGGTATATACCGTGTATGCACATTCAATTCATTTAATGTTAATGCCACATCCTGTGCATTATAACAAGAATAAGCTCCCACTGGATGCTGAGGGACAGCTGGGACGTGCTGAGTCCTGTTTCTGGCAGCATTTGTATTTCTTTTTTAATATTGTGTGTTTCACGTGTACAGAGATTAGTGGAGTTCATCTTATTTCTTATAAAACGCAGTATTGGTTTCTGAGTTCTCAATACTGGACTTTTGACTACTCTACCAGTATTAGTGCAGTCTGAGCTGCTGAGCATGTGTCCTCATTAACTAAGTGAGGAGGAGCAACAGAGGGCAGGTAGTGTTTTTCCTGAGGACGTGTGTGTTTATTCTCTTTCTACTCATTAATTAAAGCTGCTCTGTGCAAGGTTTCTAATCCAGAAACACACAAGCTTCTGAGTGCGACTGCAAAAGAGATGCAAAAGAAGAAAGAGAGAAATCTTATTCACAATGTAAGTTACAAACTGAAGAACAAAATCCAAACTCTCTGTTAAACGACACAAAGTTCATCCAGAGAGACTTCGTATCAGGTGGAATCTGTCGGTTCAAACTTTGCCTGAAGTAACACAAGCTGAAGTGGGGAAATACATCTCCAGCTGTCATAGCTCATTGTTCTGCACATGCATGCCTTCGGCCGTGTAAGTACAGGAATTAGTCCACGTTCGGGGCCGTGAGCTGAGAAGGTTGAGAAGCACTGAACTGTACTCGCTCTGGGCTCGGTGCCGTCGTGGCACGGCTCCATTCCCTGTCAGAATATATGGAGAGCGAGTGCACGGGCACACGTTTCCTCTGAGGAGCACAGTGTTTCACGTCCACATCCACCCTGGAACATATGCAGAAGTGACGTTGTTCTGAACTTGACAGTATGTGCATCAGACAATATGAAATCATGTGTGAATGGAGATAAAAGTTAATGATCGCTCAGCCACAAAGATCTCAAAAGAAAAACCAGAACGAAACCCAGATCGTCTCACGTCGGGTTTCTTCCCACGCGGATGTTGTTGGCCAGGCAATTATTTCTTCACGATGCTGCCAGACGCTGCTTTATCTGCCCTGACCTCTGGGACAATTAGACTTTTCCAGTGTGGTGGAGGATCCATTGATTTTTATAATGAATTCATGTTTGTACCTCCAGATATAATCACAAAAATCTGCAAGATGATTTAGACACAAACTAACACTTGTGCTGCACACATTTAGTTAAATTTTTTGGAATTAGTTCTTTTTTTGTGCTTTTTTTCTTGTGCATAATTGTGACTTTTACCTCTAAAAATGAAATAAAATAATCTTTGGTGGAACTGGTCACAGCTGGTGTATGTATGCAACCTGTGAAGAGGGGTCAGAGAGGTCGTGAACCTCTGAGACATGGAGAAGGCAGCTAACACGACACATCAAGCGAAGATCAAACGATAGAATCACGCAATCCTGACGGCAAATTAATGTTTACAGAAAAACAATTGTGATATTTTTAAAGCGTTGTGGACAAAAATGAGATACTTCTTTTATTTAGGGTATAAGTTGATGAACTAGAGGCGACTTTAACTAACGAAATGTTTAAAATGTCGATTTTTAATCCTAGTCGTAAGCTGTTTTTGACCCGAGAGGCCGCAGTAAAACTTCAGAGCATTTAATCACCATTTTATAAAGCAGTTGTTGTAAAGGGGATGTTCTCTTTACTGGGATTAAACGTACAGCATTGATCCTGCCGGAGCAACAAAGAGCAGTCCTCTGGGGCAGTACTGCTTTGGTTCACCAACACGTGTAAAAGCTGCACATATATTATGATAAATCAGGACATAGATTGGTCCCTGATGACCGCAACAGTTGGACTTAACAACCCATAAATCATGGCTACAAAAGCTTTATGGGATGTATCTGCACAGATGCATTGACATCTCCTGAACCTCTCCGCTCATTTTTCGATTTCCAAGCGGTGTGATGAACAGACGCAGACCAAAATGACCTCTGGACGCAGTTGGAGGTCAACTGGACGGACCTACATGAAACATGTGACGTAGGGCTGAGTGAATCCTGACAGTCCAACATCTTTCTTATCAACAGAAGCGTGAAGTGCAGCTGTTTGTTCGTCTTTCAGAGAAAATACTTAGTCTGGTTTGATTAATAATGACACTACAGCAGAGGCAGAACGTTCCACATCAGCGGCAGCCATCTTGGTTGTTTACGAAGGTGTGCTCCTCCGTACAGTCATCGTAGATAAACGCTTGTTGTTCCAGTTGTTGTTCCAGTTATAGAAATGTTCACATCTTTACTTAAACTGCAGGCTTTTAATAACCTTTTTTAACCAAAGTCTTAAGATCACATGACCCATGAAATATCTTCTGTAATAAATCTAAATTAAAGGCTTTTGCAGCAACAGATCTTATGTTTCCGTCAACACTGGACCACGCAGTGTTATATATGGAGGCAGTGGTGATGATTCTGTGGACTTCTTGTTCTGCTCAGCATGTAAAGAGAACACATACATACACAAAATGAATAAATAACAGCTGTCAGCACACACACACACACAAGGTACTTACTTACACATCTGTACATTTTGTATAAAAAATAACTGACAAAACAAAAACTGAATTCTTGTTCTCATCTTGACCTCAAATATAAAACCCACAGTTTAAACAGACAAAACATTACAACTGTTCACGGCTGCAAAAAATACAAGCAAAGTGTCAAAAAACCTTGTATCTCCACTGTTTTACAGCATTCATGTGTGATACAGATGGTATTGATTCAGAGTCAGGACAGTTAGGAGTCCTCTGCAAACAAGCAGCTGTCTCTGGAACTGATGAGAGTAAGCGGTGTGTTGTCTTTCATGCACGTGGTTCAGCCTGCAAGGACCATGACAAACATTTAAAGACACAGAACTAAGACTGTGACGGGAAGCTGCTCGCATCAGGATGAGACGCAGATGGTTTGCAGATTGGAATTTTAGTTCATGTGAAGCGGAGCAGGAATAATTAACAGCCACAGGAAAAACTAACAAATAATGAAATGTCTAAGTAAAACCTCAACGAGAGGAGCCAGAGAACGAGTTTTAAACATTACTGACGTGTTACAGGGACAATATTACTTCAACCCGACTGTTAACTGGTCCGACAAGATGTGTGTTTGGATTAGTTGGATGTGCAAAGCAGCTCCGCCTGCTGTGAAGCGTCTAATCTGCAGGAAATATAACCGAAGGTTTTTTAAACCCTGGTTTGAACAACTGGTTGTTTCGAGCCTTTCGTTCAACAATCCTTAAAACTTTTGAGTTGTTTCAGCCGAGACAGATTGGATTTAGATTATTAACAGATTATCAAAGGTTTGCACCCCCCCCCCCCAACACGGTTGAAGATTCCTTCTATTCCCATTATTAGTGGAATATTATGGTCCACGTAAACGCAGCTAGTGAGGCTAAATGGCTGTTAACCATCTACAACTAAAGCAACACGCTGAATTCTCCTGAGAGTCGTGTGGTCACATTAACTTCTTATCATTAATGTATTCATCAGGTTCTAACGTCACAAGCTAACAAGCTTGTTAAACGGCGTCTTTGGTTACGGCTAAGCGCTACCCGTGCCAGTTTGCACTACTGCCATTGTTACTGCACAATATGATAGAGTAGACTATGCACTAATGTTCACAGGTCACTATTTTGGCAGTTAGTAAACAGGTTAAAAAGTAAAATAGGTATTAAAATAGGTTTTAAGTTAAAATAGGCTGCATGCATGTCGTGTCAGACATCTTTGAGCTGCAGCTAAAGTTAATTTAAAGTTTTGTTGAAAAAACTTCCACGATTGTTTCACTTTTTCTCAGTGAAACAAGTAAAATCTAGTTTTTCTCATTTTTTAGATGAGTTTAAAACGTGTGTTCTTACAAGTGGAACCGCTTTAAAGTCCAGCACATCGTGTACGAACCTGCTGCTCATGAGAATGAATTGAGACCTGAAACGTAGGAGTGTTTTTATATTTAGTGATTGATTTCTGCCGCGTTGACTCACCGTCATCAGACAGATTCCTGTTATGAAACAGTGCTGCATGTTTCCTCGTGAGTACAACAAACTATTCTGGGACATATGAGGAGATTTATTCAATGATGCTGAAAAGCATGCAGGCGCTGTTATTTTTGCAGTTTCTCTGAGGGTTATGATCAATACATTCTTTGCAAATCCATCAATATTCTTTATTTGCCTTTCCCTGCCAGTATTGACTCACAGCCTGACAGGAGAATCACTCTCCAGCCACCTAAAGGGCTCATTTAGTCATGTTTTAACACACATGAAGGGGAATTAGCATTTAAAGGAGAGACGTGATAGAACTGCTTTGTCTTTTAAATGCTGAATCATTTCTTTCTTAACTTTTAACTACAGGTACATTTATACATCTTTAAATAATCAGCTTGTTTATCACATAATTATATAAGATTGTCGTTCAGCTTCTGTACAATACAAGTCAATGTGCTATTTTAAATTATGGCAGCAATGTGCCTGAATGTGCCTATTACTACTATTGTAGTAATAGTAGTTAAATCATTCTTTTATATGGTGAAAATACAAAAGAAATACACGACCAGCTAAACTTTCTAAATAGTGTGTTTGTGGTTTTTGTGAAGCAAAGTAAATGTGAGATAATAAAGAGACCTTACTGTCACGCAGCTGTTTGCAGGAGCCACACAGAGGAACCCACATGTTTCTGCAGCTGAATGAGTGATGCAGCTTTCAGACTACACACAAGGTACAGGACTTTTACTGTGGTAAAAATGTTAAAGAACCAGTGTAACAACAACCATTGTGAGACAAAATTAAGAAATAAGTTATTCTGTATCTTTTAAATATAAGATTTATCTTATTAAGACTCTGACACTTGTAGATTTTCACCCAGGCGGCTCTAAAAATACAGATGACTCACGTCTTTAATGTATAAATGCACACGAGATAAAAAAATATCTGTGTTATTATCGAAGCAGATGACATTAATGAGATTCAGAATGTAATTCTGCAGAAAATGATATCAGTGAAAAGACTACGAGGAGAGAAAGAAAGAGACTGATGTTGAGTCGCTGCTCTGCGTTCAGCTCATTACATTTGACATTTTTTGTAATCAGCTGCCATTCTGATGTCGAGCGGGAAACACAATGGCATCTTTAAACCTCACGGTGATCTGACCAAAGATGCTGCTGATTACAAACTGATACCAACTGATTATAAACTGCTTAAACTATTAAATGCAATACTGCTGCAATGGCATAAAGCATGTAATCCCTAGATGATGATGATGATGATGATAAACATGTGAAGAATCAATAATTGTTGATATTTCTTTACATTTTTTACACATTTCATGGCAGAAATCTGGTTCAAACCTCTTTGTCAACACTTTCCATTGGGACTCTTGCTTCAGGAGACTGCTTCCTATTAAAGGTGTCCACAGTGAGCCGTGTGGATTACTCAGAGTCCCAGACCTGTCGCTGCAGCGGTACATTCCCTGAAACCACTCAAATATAGCTTTGCATGACTTGTTATGAGGGTTAATGCTAATAAATGTTAATTAAACGTGAGCAGAACATTGATGTGCAACACGTGAAATAATAAAATGTTTCAATCAACCAAACATATACTTACATCGTCTGCCATGTTTCTGCATATACGTCAACTTTTGGCATGTTAGGCAAGTCGTGTTCCCAGTCGGGAGCTAATTTGTCTGATTATTCCGACACCACATGAATGCAGCATTAGTATGCAGTAGCGTGGCCTAGTTTGAGCGCCGCTTAAGACACCAAATAGACACACATGCACACAGGAAGCTGCAGGACCACAACAACAAAGACTCTGTGACTCTCACAGCCGCAACATTTCACCTACTGCAGAGTTCAAACCAGCAACCCTCTGCACACGGTGCCGTCTCTCACGCCGGGACACAGTCAGAACAGTGAGAAATGGAATCGATGGAAATCATAACAGCCAGCAGCTGCGGTAAAAGTGCGGTTCAGCTTTGTGACAGAAAGTTCCATTGATTTTGTGTCTCTTGTGATTTATGTCCACAGTAACGCACCTTTCTGTTTGACTCATTTACTTTCCCGCACAGGGCAGCGTTTACATGAGCGGCCACTATTGATTCAGCCATCCCACATTCAAGTGTAGAAATATCATAAAGAGTGAATTGAGCTTTGTTGAAACACAGCAGACAGCACACCCACTCTACTGTACTTCTGCACAGTGCTGGGCTTTAAACACTGGCTTGTTTGGCTTGCTGAGACACAATGTGACAAGAGT
Organism: Nannoperca australis; assembly: GCA_036023655.1. Classification (NCBI taxonomy): domain Eukaryota; kingdom Metazoa; phylum Chordata; class Actinopteri; order Centrarchiformes; family Percichthyidae; genus Nannoperca; species Nannoperca australis. The sequence continues at coordinate 2,999 of JAVQJD010082400.1, read as the reverse complement.
TTTATCCCATCACTCAGAAAGTAAGCGGTGTCGAATGCCTGGTGAGATAGAGAGAGGAGGAGGAGGAGGAGTGAGGGAGAGTGAAGGAGGGAGAGACGGGAAGAGAAAGAGGATGATAAAAAGGAGTGGGAGGTTGAGAAAGTAGGTCCAAGGCGGAGGGGAAGAAGTGCAGAGTGAAAGTGATAAATTGTGAAAGAAAGGGAGGAGAGAAGGGCTGCAAATGAATGAATGAATGACAGAATGATGAAGCAGTTGGTGGATGTGCTGTCAAAGTCACTCAACTGTGAATCACTGGCTCTTAGTTTTATTACTATGACGTGAACCGAGCGGCCATGTTGGCACGATGAGTCAAAGACACGTTGATTATGATATGAGTCAGTGAGCGAGGAGGCGGTCACTTCAGCCGGACGCCCATCACACTGATGATGTCCTTAAGCTCGTGGCAGAGAAGATGAAGGGCAGATTAATGTTTCGTTTATCACCGGTGGAGGCAGAGATCGACCCCCGTCTGCTCCACCCTGCCAGTCAGCCGTGTTCACGCCCGACAACACTGCTCTGGAGGGAGGAATCACTTCATTTCTGCTTAAAGCTTCAACACAACGTTAGCTAACGACCTCCCTCCAGTGCCTCCAGCTCCCGTCACTCTGCAAAACATGTGAACGTTTAAAAACCAATAAATCCGACAACCCAAACCGCTGCTTCGTGAGCATTTTCAGATCGGGCGCCACTCTGTCATCGCCTGGCAGAGCCTTCCAGTCTGCAAGAGCACATTTACACCAGTGATTCATGTGCACATTTTCCTCATTTGTCTCCAGTCTGGTTAAGATCTTAGTCCATTATGCTGCACTGACGGAAACGCCTCGACATGCGTGTGTTGCCACGGTGACGTTGCATTGTTAACAAAGAATGGAATAAAATCATTTGGTGTCTTGTTATCTTGTGTAGTTATTCTAGTACTGCACGTAGCTTTAAAACACAGCTTTTTGTAAATATTCTACTGCCAACTTCAAACGAACGTGAGGTCATTCATTCATTTCCCTCGTCGGGAACCCCTCGTTTAAGTTTGTCTGAAAAAGAGCTTCTCGTTGTCCAGATCTTGTTGTTTTGTTCTGCAGAGGACGCCGAAAAGTTCAAATGTGTAACTTTTGACAACAACGTCATCTAGTCAGACACTTTGTACATCAAACCATCCGCCCTGACCTCCTCCCCAAGTCCCAACAGGACTTATTTACCACTGGAGGTCACTAGCTTTTGTTTTCTGATAAGGCGTTTAGTTTTCACCGGGACAAACACCCAGAATTGGTCGACGTGCCTTGGACAGAAGCTTTTGGCACATGGGAGGTGTTACGCACTATCTGTAGATCATTCTGAGAACTGGTGCACACTTTGGTGGGTTTGATCAGAGATACAGACGCTACAGACGCTCTGTGTGTTACCTTCAGGGTCACGTGACAAAATGTGGGACTGAATCTGATGATCTGAATCATCTGAGAGAGAGAAGTGGGCTCTCTGCTTCCAGTGTTCATAAAAACACTTTACTGGACTAATTAAATATAAAACCAAGCATTTTATTCTGTTCCTGGAAACACTGGAACCGACTCTGAGCTCGGATTAACCCGCTGCACGCCAGATAGCACAATAAAAATAGCAAATCAATGAATGCAGTTTAAAAGCGGTGACGTTAGAAGCCCATTTAAAGTCACTTTGATGCATTTAAGATCCACTTTCAACTCCTCAAATCCAGCCAACATGTTCGACACGTGGCCATCCCATCAACGCTTTTACAATGTCTCAAAAGCCATTTTCTCAATCATCACACACACACACACACACACACACACACACACACACGTAGAGTGCCCTATTGGATAAAAGATTGTGAATAATGAAGAATCATGAATTTTCATACTCGTCCACTTTACATACAGTATAGAATACAATATGCCCACTCTCCATTAAACCCCCAGTTGCACATGCAGAGGCGTAACGCACGACTTTAACTTTTGATGCATTGAAAGGTCCTTTTTTAAATTACCATCCGAGCTTTTAAAGTGCTTAAGAATTACAGCCAATATCTGTCTTTGCTCATTTAGTCATGACACGCAGATGTTTTCTTCCCAGAAAATATTCGTATGTTGAATAGATGTGTATTAAAGCCTGTGTGAATATACAGCCTCAAAATAAACCATCGTTTGTGACCTAAATCTTCCCGTCTCTCGTCACCTTTTCCTCGATCACATTCCTCCTCCATCATTCATCCAGGTATCTTCAAAGTATCTTCTTTTGTCACATTCGTCTTTCCCTCGTTTACTAATTTGATTTCTTGTTCTCGCTTCAGTCTCTTATTTCAGTTTTTGTTGTTCCTTCACCATCGTCTCTCTCTGCTCTGCTCTTATATCATTTCTTTTTCATCACGTCGCCTCACTTGTCTCCTTCCATGTCTTTCTTTCAGTCGCATGAACCAGATCTCTGCCTCTCGTCTCCTTCTTTCATTCACACTTTCCTCTTGCTTCGTTCTCTTCTTTGTCTGTCTCCAATGCATCCATCCGTTTCTCTGTTTTAAGCGTTCACACTCTAGTTTGCCGATATTTTCAGCTGCTATGTTTGTGGTCTCCTTCCTTTTTGTGTCCGTGACTCATTTCTACATCCTGTTCACCTCTTCCTCCTCACATGCTGCAGTCGCCGGTGTTACGCTGAGCACAGAGGACTCTGTTAAAGGAGTGATACGGTGGAGTCAGTCGAGATAATCCCATTAACTGCTGGAATAAAAAAAAAAAACCAGAGGGCCTCCGGAAAAGGCTGTGGTGTCTTCGAGAGTAATTCAGAGCTGGATTTGAAGGGTCTTTAAGCAGCGAGGGAGAGTGAAAGCCAGGAGGAGTTTGACATGTTTACGATCCCTAAATGACTACGGCTCATTTAGGGATCGGGGGGGGGGGGGGGGGGGGGGGTGCCAAATCAAAACCCCAAAGTTATACGTAGTGAATGAAAGGTATTGGGAA
>JAVQJD010082385.1:0-17334 GCA_036023655.1 Nannoperca australis | reverse complement strand
TATTTCTTTAAAGTTAAGACTAGTTTAAAGTCATCTTCATTGAAAAGTACAGTGCTTTTCCTTCAAAAATAAGGACATTTCAATGTGACCCCAAACTTTTGAACGGTAGTGTATGTAACCTCAAAATTGTCCTCGCAAGACGAGAGAGAGAGAGTGTTCTCACTGCTCCCACAATAAATTTATTGAGGCTCCAGATTGCATGAGCACATTGCAGAATATTACCATGTAAAACCCACATGTTCTGCACCGCATATGTTGGTCTGCGTTGGAATAAGTAGAAAATGGACCAAATTGACTAAAATCAGGGCAGTGGCCAACTTTACCCCGCTGTCTTTTCTGTTCTGCTGCCACGGCTCGGTGAGCGGTGTGTTCCTTCTGCTTGCAGAGAAGAAATATCAAGCTGTGCTGCACGCCTTCGTGACACAGACTTATTACGTATACATATTTTCCTGGAATTTTGAACCCCTTTCCCCCATGTCCCCTAACCTTCCAGTTTCAGTCCAAGCACACATTGTAAAATCACTGCCTGTTCCCTCCAGAAGTGTGTGATTCTATGGTCGCATGAATTAAAGCAAATTCTGCCAATCACTCTAAGATTTGCGAGCAACATCGTGTACACTTTTAAAACTCCAAAATGTTTCTACCAAAATGGTCAATGGAAGATTGATGCTTATTTTACCAAGCACTGCAGTTCTACTCAATTACATAAACGCTTTTACCATACGCATTTAACCATTTAGTGTGCACAAATGTTACCTTTATAGACTGAATCCAGGAGAAAAACAAGTTACAGAAGCATATCCAACTACCTGGCTAGCCTACTTACTGCAGTATATTGTAAAATAACATACAATTGTTGCTAATTAGTATTAGTAGTTTATTGAAGCATACTGAACCCTTTACCCCCGTTGCACCCTGGATATTGTATTTGCCCCCCACCCCCCTTCCTTCCCTTTAACAGGAAACATCAACATCATTTGTTCTTCTTCTACCATCCCATTGCAGCCCCCCCACCCCCCTCCTATTTTTTGTTTTGAGACATCCCAGCCTGCTCCTCTCTTTGCAAACCATTCATAATGACTGCCATTCATAACACGTCACCATCGGCGGGGTTTTATTTGAACTTGCCAGTCACGGCGAGTTCAAGTTACCCATCCGCCTCCCCTCTCCCCTCCCTGTCCCTCACACTCGGCCCTCCTTGACCCCCATGTTTCCAGTGAATTCATTCTCTCCCATTTGTCTCAACCCAGTCTAAACAAGCAGCTACAGCGGGGAAGGAGGGAGGGGAGCGGGTGAGAGAGTGAGGGATAATTGAGAGGGAGAGAATGATGAATGAAGGGAAAGAAGGGAGGGGTGAGAGCTGATTGAAATGCAGTAATTGTATCAAGACTGTATTGTATTCCTTCCATTTTCTCTCCTCTCGTCTTCCATTTTACTTTTTTGTGGGGAGGAAGGGGGAGATAGAAGAGCGATGTGGGGGGGGGCATAAATAGTGATACCAGCAGGTGGGATTGAAGATACAGGTGGATGAGAGATGACCGGGGTGGAGTGCTGTGTGATTAGAGGACTAGTTTGATCCATCTTCTTTCTTCCATCATTTTTTCCCTCCTCGCAGCCTTCCGTCCTGTGCAATTTCATCCATTTCTGTGGCACCTCCAGTTTGCTATTGTTCCTCCAATATTCTCTACCTTCATCGCATCTTCAACTCTCTCATGTGTTGAATGCGTTCCCAAAAGGTGCATTGCTTCGGGAAATCAACAGGTGTCGGTTCACCTATGTATGTACATATTTACATTTTCCAGCTTTTCCAACAACTCCAACTTTAGGTTGGAGTGCACTGACTTGCATTCGCCATGCCCAGAATAATGGGTTTCACTTTCACTTTACAGACTGATGGCGAGGTGGCAAGGTAGGGTTCAACGTAGGGTTCAGGGTCTTGCCCAAGGACACTTCGACATGTGGACTGGAGGCTCTACCTCCTGAGCACAGTTGTTTGCATAAAATGTACAGAAGTGCACACTACATGGGCCATGTTTTCACTTTGAAAACCATATGATTAGAGTTAAACTGTAGCGCCACACACGACATGCAGATGCTCACGATGTTGTAGTCGTTTTTTTCTTTTCTTGAGTTGAATAAAGCCATGCTGGCCCCAGGTGGATTGGTCTGTTTCTCTGGCTTTCGGTGCACAACTGTGGTCCTGACCAAAATATCTCAACTACTTGATAAATTGCTGTGAGATTCACAGTCCTCAGAGGATAAATCCTAATGATTTTGGCAGGTCAACGTTTTTCCTTATCCTCTGAAATACCCCCACATCTACTGGATGGATTGGTAGAAAATTTGGTACAGACACCTGTGGCTCACACACGACACATCCTAATGACTTTGGTGGTGACTTTTGGATTGCCGTGACATTCACGTTCCCCTCAGAATTAATTTGAACAACTCTAGTGATCTGATATACTCATGTGTGGCACTAAATTCTTCCAATTCTTTTGCAATATCTGTATCATTCTCTTATAGCGTGTGATATTTAAAGCTGTACATATGGTGTGTTTATGTATGTGCAGGTCATTTCAAATAGTCAGTAGTATTAAGGCTGTAGGAAATGGGTGTCATTTGGGTCCTATTTCTTGGCTTGCCCGTCTGTTTCTGGCAAGATCCAAACATCGGTGGCAGAGTGGAGCACTGTAGCCTGACAGATGTATACAGAGCCCTTCTTCCACTGTCAACACAACTGAGTGTTTCCTGTTTATATGAGCCTCGGAGATGGATGGAGTGACTGGGCAGGGAGGGATGATGTATGATGGGCGCCCGTGGTGTGTAAGAACCTGCATGTGTCTCCGAAAAGCAGTTCTTTGCCAAGTACGTGTAGCCAGAGGTGCATTTTGGTGCCGTTTATGATGTTTGGCAGTTGGGCACTTTTAAAGTTGTTCTTTAACTTCTCTATTTGTGTATATATTTAATTTGTTTTGGAATTTAGCGTTGAGAATTTGACACATTTGATGTTCCACCCCTCCCAGAGGAAAAAAATTACTCTGGCTCATAATGTTGCTGGAAGGTTGGAAAAGGTCAAAACAGGTTTTCTTAAGCAGGTGATTAATCCTATGTGATCACGAGCCAAGCATCACATTATGGGACTATTTAGACCCAGCTGACATGCAAGAACGGCAGTTATCATGTCTGGCAAAGACCAAAGACTTAATGAACAAGATATTTGAAATCCTACTATCATCTCTATGGAATCCTCCTTCTGAATAATAACACAAAGTCAGCTAAATGGCAAAATAGTTGGGGAATGCAACTTTGTCTTAGAAGTTATTATAATAGACTGAATATTGGAGATTAATTTCTAGTCAAAAACAATTAGTAGCCTTGTGTGGCTGCTGTGATTTAAACAAATACATAAAACTGAAATCAAATTTGTTTTATAACCCTATAACTAGAGTTTACAACAGTTTCAGCCCTGTTCTCAATCTTTATTTATAAGATTAGTTAATTTGGTGTACTGTTTTAGTACGTATGGTGATTTGCCATAGTTGGTCTGAATATTTGTATATATTTTAAAACACTAGTGTTTCAGGTTATTCTAATGAATCCTACGTTGGTAGCTACACTCCGTTTCTTCCCCCTCTGTCTCTGTTTACCCGGTAAAGGGCCCAACGTTTCCCCCTCCCCACATCTCTTTGTGAAAGGTCGTTTTGTGTTGCAGTGAGCGGAAAGGAAGTGGCTGGCTTTGTGATGGGATCTCTGTGAAGATACTGTTGACTCTGCGACCCAGTGAGAAAAAGAATCTGTTAGTTTTGAGCAAATACTTAGGCTCAGTGTCTCTGCAGAAGTTGCAGTCGAGGCTGTTATTTCAGCTTAACCCCCAGCCACAGTTACGACACGCAGGACAACATCCGGTATCCACATGAAAGAAATGCACTGTATGCTTCCCAGTAGTACAGCTCAGACTTAATTTATTCCATGAGAGGTGTGAACGGGGAACTTCATTTACATGTGTATACTTAAAGTCCAGTCAGAAAGGGATGTATTTAATTCCTTGTTATGTCTGAATAGGCTGGCATGAATGGACCTGATTGAGGTGTTGAAAGGCCAATAACAGAAAACAATGCACTAATGTTAATCAGAGGGAAAGTAGACAAGTTATACAAGTGCAGCACATCACTGCAGTTTCATACCGAAGTGGACGGACAAATAACTTCAGTGTGTTACTCCCAAGTTCCAGATTGTATTTGGTTTCTAATTCACCAGCTAGTTTAAATAGTGGATCTGTGTTACCTGTAGATCTCACTAACATTAGATTTAGTTATTTCCTCGTTTAATCTGAATAATCTTCAGGGAGAGGAGGAGAGTCTAAACACATTTTAAGTCTGTTCAGTCACAAAGCTCAACGTCCCTGTGCGTCGGGTAGAAAATCTAGCATTAAGCATGAACAGTGTGATATATGAACACGTTGAGTGTGTTTTTTTTGTGTTTTTTTTGGACTGATCTTGTCATGTGAGTGGTTTCTCTCGTCCGCTCTGATTCACACAGGAATCCCAGTTGACCCCTGAACTTTGTAAAGAGGGAGCTCCTTGAAAGAAGTTGTGGTTCTCAGTTAAACTGAAGGTTAAATCTAAACAAAACCAAACCCTTACTCGTGTGTTTTACCTTCTTTCCTTTCCTCCCGACTTTCCTGTTTGTCCTTCCTTGATCTTTCTCCTCCGTTTCTGTCTGTTTTTTTTTTTTTACATGTCTCTTCTCTCTACAGTTTTGGCAGACAACCTCAAGTCCAACCCAGGGATAAAGTGGCAGTACTTCAGCTCAGAGGAGGGCATCTTCACCGTCTTCCCTGCCCACAAGTTCCAATGCAAGGGAAGTTACGAGCACCGCAGCAGGTAAAGACCAACTTCTCCTTTTGTTTAACATTTGGTTTTCTTTTATTGTCAAGCTCAGTTACGGCACAAGGACACAATATGTCAACAGATAGCACTCTTCACGCCTATTATTGATGGCAGTGTAGTGTAGACGTATAGAGCTGGCAGCAGCAGCGGTGGCGTAGCGGGAACGCTCCCTGTGTGGACGCCACACGCAGCAGTTCAGCGAGGTAGCCGCCACGCGCTGCTCAGGTCGGCGGTGTGGCCCAGGCGTTACTTAGCAAAGCAACCCCCTCTCTCCTACTCCTCTTCCTCACCCCTCCTCCCTGTCAGTTGCTGTGGGGTGGCCCAGAGGGCACGTCGATGGCATGCCGCCCTCACACACCCTGACCACACATGCCCTTGGCAGGAATGTGGCTCAGTACCACTAAAGCCTGTTGGAATTTCACACCTCCAGTGTTGTGGGGGGGTTTTGTGACCACGACTGAAAGACATCTCTTCTTTCTCTATTCTTCTGTCTCCTTGGTGCACATCGCAATTTTCTCTCCTTTTCTTTTCTTTTTAAATCATGTCTTTTGGATTTTTTTCTCTCGCTGTTCAAGTCAGCGAGCTGGCATGCAGCCATGAGAGAAACGACATTTCTTGGCTTGCTTCAAGTGTGAATGAGGCTTTGTGAGTACATCACTCCCCTTCTCGACCCTGTGTTGGTGTCTCCTTGTCCAGCAGACCACACACAGGTACTGACCCTCCATCCTCTGGACCCCCCCCCCATACCTCCCACCAAGCTAATCATATATGTACATTAATGTTTTATACTTTAACACAAAGTTTGTTTTTTTTATGTCACCATGACCACCAAATCAGGCCTGAAAAGCAGCTGAAATCTTATTTTATAAATCAAAAGCACAAACAGAATGAACTAAAAAAACGAAAATTATATTTTTATCTTCTGAAGGCTGAAGCAGATATGCAGATTCACGTCGCCACATTTACTTACTCACGTAAACTTCATGTGTTTCTGTATTTAATGCACTTAAACTTTATTTCGGCATTTTATTATCACTGTGCAAATGCTGTTACATTGCACTCAGCGGCCACTTTATTAGGTTCAACTGTTCAACTGCTTGTTAATGCAAATTTATCAGCCAGTCACATGGCAGCAACTCGATGCCGTTAGACATGTAGACGTGGTCAAGATGATCTGCTGAAGTTCAATCCGAGTTCTGTGGGCAAAACTGCATTGTTGATGCCAGAGGTGAGAGGAGAATGGCCAGACTGGTTTGAGCTGATAGAAAGGCAACAGTAACTCAAATAACCACTTGTTACCACCGTGGAACCTTGAAGCAGATTGACCACACAGCAGAAGAGTACAGCGGGTGCCATGTCAGCTAAGAACAGGACACCGGGACAATAGAAGAAGGAAAAACGTTGCCTGGTCTGATGAGTGTTGTTTTCTGCTGCGACATCCGGATGGTCGGGTCAGAATTTGACGTAAGCAACATAAAAGCATTGGATCCATCCTGCCTTGTTTGAACGGTTCAGGCTGCTGCTGCTGGTGGTGTGATGGTGTGGGGGATATTTTCTTGGCACACTTTGGGCCCATTAGTACCAAATGAGCATCATTTAAACGCCACAGCCTACCTGAGTGTTGTTGCTGACCATGTCCATCCATGACCACAGTATACCATCTCCAGCAGGATAATGTGCCGTGTCACAAAGCTCAAATCATCTCAAACTGGTTTCTTGACCATGACAGTGAGGTCACTGGACTCAAACGGCCTCCACAGTCCCCAGATCTCAATCCAATAAAGCGCCTTTGGGACGTGGTGGAGCGGGAGATCCGCATCAATGATGTACAGCCGACAAATCTGCTGCAACTGCGCGATGCTATCGTGTCAATATGTACCAAAATCTCTAAAGAATGTTTCCAGCACCTTGTTGAATCTGTGCCACGAAGAATTAAGGCTGTTCTGAAGGCAAATGGGGACCAACCCCATACTGTGCAGTCCAGTGTCTGATCTCAACATGAATGTTTGTGTGTATGTGTGCATGTGTCCCTGCAGGCCCGTGTATGTGTCGGCGGTGCGTCCCCAGTCTAAACACATCGTGGTGATGGTGGACCACGGAGCGTCTGTAACCGACACACAGCTTCAGATCGCCAGGGATTCGGCACTGGTCATCCTCAACGCCATAGATGAACATGACAAGGTGATGGGAGGGAACAGACCTTATCGCTTATATCTTATGTATATATATATTATCGCACCAAATATGTTTACCGGTAAATGCTTTGGTAAAAGACATTAGCTTTTAGTGTCTACAGTATTCATCCAACTAACACATTTGTTTAATTTAATCTCACAATCACTCTTCTCCAGGTTTCCATTCTGTCAGTGGCTGAGACTGTTCGCTCCTGTTCTCTGGACCAGTGCTACAAGAGTCTGCTCTCTCCAGCCACGAGCGAGACCAAGAGGAAGATGAGCACCTTCATCTCCAACATCAAGGCCTCCGATGGAGCCACACAGCACGCAGCAGGCTTCCAGAAGGCCTTTCAGCTGCTCCGAAACACCAGCAGTCTCTGCAGGCAGAGTACCAGTAAGAACACGATATTGTGAAACCGTGGAAAACACTGCACGTTAGGAATGTGCACAGTTGTCTGCGTTCTGCGTCGGGGATCAGTCCCAGCTCTTGTGCATTAATTGACGCGAGTGTCGTGTTTGTTTCTGTCTTTGATCAGCCACAGACATGGTGATCATCTACCTGTCGTCCGGCATCACGTCTCGGGAGTCGTCGGAGCAGGAGAAGAGAGCGACGCTCAGTGTGGTCCGAGAGGAGAACCGACACCTCAACAACTCGGTCATGATCCTCACCTATGCTCTCATGAATGGTAGGTCACTCGTAATTCAAATTGTATTGCTTTTATTGGTTTTCACCTGAATTTAGTGTCCCGGCACTAAAATAATGAGTTGTTTTTTCCTGCTGCAACGTTTTTGCATCAAGTGATCTGAAAGTAAAGACAAAATGCAAATGAGCTGCTGATTTCCCTCAACAATAATTGGTTAAACCTGGTTTCTTTTTTACAATACCAGTATCACTGAGATTTCACTGTAGATTTTTTAAAATAAAAATGAAACTCCAAGATTTTGCTTTGAAAAATAAGATCCAAAGGAGCCGCACATTTACTTAAGGGTGAAACCGGCATATTACTTACAATGTGGGCTTTTATTCGAATCTGTACTGAAAAATAAACTGAACATAGTTGTACACTTGTATAAATTGGTTCACTACACTTGGGTATTTAGAACAGCAGCCCAACTGAAAAAGCACATCTTTTAGAAATAAACAAAAACGTCAAAGACCACTGATCATGGACCATTTCTGGGCTTGTATTAGTCGCACATTCTCTACATTAATGTTGATTGATATTTTTTTGTTGCACATATTTAGAGCTTCGTTCCATTTTGGCTCTGCTGGAAGCAGTATCTGTGTGTTAGATATTCTTCCTCTATGTTCTTGGGTACAGTTCGCTCAAGTGAAGACTAAAGGTTAGAGAGGTGCTCAGAAACCTCAAAGGCCCCCTCCCCCCCCGCGTGTGTGTGTTGGTACGTTGTGTATTCCTCCTTTTTCCTCTTTTATTTCTCTTGTCCATCCATCTGCCCCCTCTAATTCCCACCTCCCTCTACAACACACACACACACACACACACACACACACACACACACACTGCGCATGCATTAGTCCACCAATAATACAAATCGTTTTTGTATCTGAGAATGGAAATGAGGTACATCTAAGAGAGGAGAGAGTGAGACTTCAAAGGGCATTCTGCTCACTCTGTGTGTGACTGACAGAGGACCTTGGCGGTTTAAAGAGCTCCATGATGAAAAGGATGCAGAAATCTGTCGTCCTCTGAGTTTATTAGCATTGCATATCCAAAAAAACATTTGTTTTGTTGCTGATGCTGTTGCACACAGCTGAAAGCCCCACTGTGGGTGTGTGTGTCTTATTCCCTGCATCCCCTGCCAAATGTGAAGTGCTGATTGTTCAAGGAGATCAGCAGTCCCTTGGCAGTATAATGCACAGTTGTGTGTGTGTTGAGATGCCCCCTCCCCTACATACCCTACATGTTGATCGTTACCTGCTTACTCATATTTTTGCATGTAGCTGTATTCTTTGGATTTTTCAAAATAAAATGCACAGCAGTCAATGAAATCCCGAAAACATCACTGAAAGCACAAGTCCCTGAGCACAGAATTAGGTCTTCAAATTGTGTTATGACAAACAGTCTATTGGCCAACGATATTAAGTTTACAATCATATAAAATGGAGAAAATTCAATACCTCTTATTTCAGAAGCTGTAACCAGGAAATCTTGGCATTTTTGTGTTTGATAAATGACAGAAACAATTAATTTTAACAAATTTATGATTTGATTTTGAGTTTCAGCACGAGTTGCAATTATGTAGATTTGATCTGAATGATCATGACTGAAATAAAGCTAAGTCTAAGTAACAATTTAAAGATATTATTACACACACTAAGTATTTTATCTCCCCCACCTCCTCTGAAGTAAGTCTCAAACTGTTATTGTTTGTATTTGTTTTAGCTAGGTTGTTGTACCAGCCATAGGAAGACAGCACACACATAAGATAAAATAAACCTTTATTAGTCCCTCAATGGGGAAATTGCAGGGCATACAGTAGCAAAGGTGATTTACTCAGTTACATATTGAGTAGGTGGGTGATGACAGACTGATTACTTTGCATACTGTTGTAAGTAGTAATGAGGAAAGAAAGAAACACAGTTACCATAAAAATAACTTATAATAACACATAGTTATTTCTCAGCTTTGTGTAGGTTTTAAAATATAAAACTCTAGCCTTTGCATATGTTTGTTAGCCCTCCAAGATACGTATACTGCATTTCAGTGAGAAAATGAAACATTAACTATAACCTAAAAACTCAAACACTGGAATCAGTTTTGTATTAAACCTATCATAGAAAAAAGAGTGGGAATGGATACTCCCTCATAAATTAAAGTGAACGGTAACCTGTGCTGTCAGCAAAATGTCACCTGTTGTGTTCGTTTGACATTGACCATGACTACATTGCCACCTGCCAGTCGCCCAGCGTGATGACCAGCGGAGCAGAACCTTGGCGTTAAAAAGGGATTCTGCCGTAATCCAGTCAGTGATTGGATTCTGGCAGACACTCTATGCTCGATCATTTCCCAATAGCTCGTGGGATGCCAAATGTTCCAGGTGACAGCTGTAGGGGCCAGCCACGGTTATCCAGACTCCTCCAGATGACCTTGGAAAGATTCAGAGTCTGAACTGTGCATTAATATCTCGGCTGCATATTTTCTTTAAAGGGACGAGGGATTTATTCATGTTGTGATCTGCTTGTGCTTCACAGATAATTGGGTTCAGCAGTTGCATGGGATTATAAGAATAAAGCTTCTAGAGATCATGACACGGGATCACAAGTCAGGGCCTGCTTGTATGAAATATCTCTGCTGCTGATGCCAAATAAGTTTGGTAAATCCATGTGGCGATGTATAGCATGTAGTTTGATTAGTGATCCCCTTTCATGCAAGCATCTTGCATCTTAACCACACAAACTGTACAAGGTTAAATATGTCTTTGATTTAAAATATTCTTGATGAATTCAGCCCCTGTTTGGTGGCAGCAGTGGGATTTTTTCCCCACAGCCTCTTGAAAGAATAGTTTTTTACAGCTAGAGGGGAAAGAGAACAGTGGGTTGCCTTTTATAATAGGAATCTGAGTCATGCGGTCTCAAGTAAGGAGCTGTTTACTCTTTTTACCTCCTTTCAACCACTCCCTGCTCTTTTCATTTGCACAGTTACCCCGTTCAATAGGCCTTTAGCCATGGCCTTTACTCTCCCTCCCCATCCCAAACTCATTCTCTACCCCCCCTCCCCCTTCAGAGGGAGTAACAGGCCTGAAGGAGCTGGCCTTCTTGAGGGATCTTGCAGAGCAGAATTCGGTGAAATACGGCGTCGACCGACTGTCCGATCGAGACCGCAGCTTCGCGGCGTCCTCATCTGGGTCAGCAGGAGCTTCCATGATGCCGGTGGTGAAGGGAAGCATGATGGTGCTAAACCAGCTGAGCAACCTGGAGACGACCGTGGGCCGCTTCTACATAAACCTGCCCAATCGCATGATCGACCTGGCGCGCTTCAGCCTGCCCTACTCTGACCCCATGGGCGATGGTGAGTGGTTTGGACACGCCCGGTCAGAAAGTGTGGAGTAATGTAGAATGGCATTTAAAACATAGGCCAGATAGCAAAGATTCTTATCCAGAACGAATTGATATGAATTGCAATTACATGAATTCCGTTTGACCTTTTAGGAAATATATCTCTATGCTAAGCTAAGCTAATTGCCTCCTGGCTCTAGGTTCATATTTATTGTACGGACAAAAAAAGAAAGAAATGTGTATTCTGCACAATGGAATGACTTCAGCAGAACTATATTGCAAACACACAGTGAGCTCAAAAAGAGATAAACTTAGTGAATTAAACTAAACTGAGGTGTTGCATGAACTTTAATTCTTGCTCTTCTTTCTCCAGGGTTTATTATGACCGTGAGCCGGCCGTGCTACTTTGGTAACCTGCTCCTGGGTGTGGTCGGGGTGGACGTGAACCTGGCGTACATCTTGGAGGATGTCACCTACTACCAGGACTCACTGGCTTCATACACGTTCCTCATTGACAACAAAGGTCAGTCACGTAGAGATAGACGAGGCGCAAACATGTTTGCAGGGCTCGTGACTCTCCCACACACGCACGCATCGTCACATAAACTCTACCGCAGCGCAGGAAACGGTGCCACGTGAACAGTGTTTGTAGGTGTACAACCAAATAAGGCTTTAAGTCTTGACGGCGTCTTCTCTAAATAAAGTTTTCCCCGTGTGCAGTAATAACAGGTCTACTGGGTAATACAACAATCACAGCAGAACAAATCAGTCACTCGTTGCGTGTTGCTTTGGTTTCGAAGCCAGTAACAAAACAAGCAATAATCAGGAAAAATCATGTTATGGCCTGAAGGTCCAACAGACTCCAGTGGTCTGCAAAACATTTCTGTGCTTATTCAGGGTATCAAGCTTTATTAGTCACAGCCTTAAAGAAACATGAGTTGGAGGAGAGTGTATTTTGGTGGTCTTGTTTCACATACAAGTGGAATTATACTTTATTTTGTCTGTCCCAACTTCCTCTGCAGCCATTACACCGTGTTAGACTTAATTGACATCTTCTTGGTAGCACTGGCACTTCCTTGGCTTTTCATTCTCTGTTGAGCCATGCCTCAGTGCGTTGCCTCAGTGCTCATGTCCGGTCTTGGTTTGTTTTGGCCTGGCTGAGGGGGTCTTGACTAAGCCACTGGGTGCTGTTCAGCAGGGGCCTGGAGAGCAGGGGTTTCGCTAGATGGCACTAAAGCTACAGATCGGTTCCCCTTACTTTTACCGAGTAATATTGGCTAGATTAACATAACAGTGCCCTCCTGCCAAGCTAATAAGACATGTCATAATACCTTTTTTAAAAATGCAAACCAACCCAACCAGAGTATTTGGTAAAAAGTGCATTTATCTAGACCTACAAGTTGTACTGTTGAGCTGGATGGCAGGGAGGACGGGTAAATCTGTCATGACTGGCACCACAATAACCAGACGGCTAATAGAAGGCAAGAAAAAAAGGATGATTTAAAACATGTTTGAACAAGACGTGGTTGAAATGAAAGGCTGCATGATGTGTAGGGAAGAGATGGGAAATATGTTGGAGGGAGGAGAGGTGAAGTACACTGGAGCAAAACATAAAACTTGGTCTAACTGACATTTACTCAGCTGGATGGTTTAAATAAGAACTGTTCACTATTAAACCTAATTATTGCAAGAGATCCTTTGCAGCTGAGTGAGTTTTGCTCCTCTGCTGTGCCTCTCAATGAGTCTTTCTTTTTTTTTCCCCCTCTAAAAGTTTGTTATTGTAATAAATATGCCATCAAATGATTGCTCATTACCGCACCGGGCTTATTAGTGTAGGAACTCTGTAAACATTGACAAATGAGTCATGTTAAAGTTATTAGCTAGCATTCAAATCATCTGTTGCCAATTACAGTGAAGGTAAATACAATTAGGTAAGTACACCACTGACAAGAGGCTTCCGGACCTGGAACGAAATATAACAGATGAGTCAATTGGAAATATTTTGTGGATAGGAGGCATTTATATTGTGACTTTGTGAACGTGTGTATGAGCAAGCCGCTACCTAAACTGAATTTTGTATAGATTTATACATCATTTATATCAATGTTCTGGTCCTCTCCATGTGTACTGAAGTTTGCAGTATGAGGACAAGATGCCTCGTCTAATACAGCACATGGTTCCTCCTTAAAGAGTGTGAGGCACCACACCTGCTGCTTCTCTGACAAACCGACACGCTCCCTTTCTCAAATATACACGGTGTATTAGAACTGCGTAAAAACAAAAAACACCCAAATCCCCCCATTATTTTGTTTGTTTGCTTCTTTAGAAACAGACGGGCTCTCAGTCGTGTATCTTCAGGGCTTTTTGGCTCTCCTGAAATTATTACCGCTGCTGTTAAGAGCTGTGTTTATCACTGCACTACACTCCTCAGCACCACCAGAGTACTCTGTGCTGCTGAGCTTCATGGTGATATATATCAGCTGTGGCCAAAACAAGGACTTCAGTCTTTCTTTGAATGAACGGGGCCTCAGAAATTGTCAAGATCTCAAATTGACTTGACCAGCAGCATTTTATTTATACACCCACAGCGACATACGGCAGCGCCTACCTATGATGTCCCCTGAAACCAACCCTTTCACTTCATCCCTTGTTGCATTTAATAACTGTTGTACATTAAAAACCAGGCTTTGTCTCTTGCATGTGTAAACATGTCAAACAGAATAGACCTAAACACACAGAGTATGGAATAATGTTAAATTGTAATGAACGCATGAATAATTACGCAACATGACTGCACTTTGTAGTGTCTTTTCCATAATAGTCCCGTTTTTCTTAATTGCTCTGTGTATGTGGTTTTAGTATGTTCAGTATAAGCACTGTCTAATGTTGCTGTTGTTGTCGTTTGATGTCCCAGGCTACACCCTGATGCATCCATCACTGACACGGCCCTACCTGATGACAGAGCCTCCCCTGCACACTGACATTATCCACTATGAGAATATCCCAGCATTCCCTGCTGTCCGACAGAACATCCTCGGGTAAGAAAGGATGAACTCTTAAAAAAACTTTTTAAAAAGTTGCTTCAAAAAACATTTAAACACCAGAATTCCTCCAGCCATGAACACACACACACACACACACACACACACACACACACACACACACACACACACAGAGAGCATATTTAATGTGTAATTGTTGTTTAATGCTGTGTATTTGTTGCAGGCTCCCTCTGGGCAGTCAGGTCATCGCTGTGCCAGTCAACTCCTCTCTGTCCTGGCACACCAACCGACTCAGGGACAACAGCAAAGACGCATACAACGTCAGCTACGCCTGGAAACTGGTGGGTGTCCAAATAGAGATGAAACACTGGACACGTGTTCACTGGCGACTGGTTTACTTCACAGTCCAGGACTTTGCCGTTAGCCTAGGATGAACATTGACCTTTGCAGTCACCATGTTACACTCGTCGACACCCTGATCAAGACTTAATTGCGTACATACTTAACTTTTTTTCATAATTTCTTATAGTTTTAAAGTTTCCCAAAGAAATAAAATAATGGACTACAAAGAGGAGCAGTAGGGTACAATATTTTACTGCCAGAGAATAATCTGTAAGTTAAAAATGTAAAAAAATGTATAAACTGGCAATTTCTTATTTCTTCCCTGATCTGAATGCCAGTTGTTTTGAGTAAATGTGAGCGAAAGGATCGGATGTCTGAAGAACACACACTTTCTTGCACAGAGCAGAGACAAATGAATATCGTTGGCTTTAGGCAAATGGGCCATTGTCGTGGTGGGAGAATAACTAACTCGCCTGTTTTCTCTCTATCTCCTCCATAGCTCTTTATCATTACTGTACCGCTGTCTAAAAGCAGTAAAGAGATTTATGCTCCCAGCCTTTATGTCTCCACCAAACTTCCACCATTCTTAAATTAGTCAGTGTAATACAAATCAAGTGCTCCCACACACAGAAACTGTCTCTCCCTCGAATCTGCTTCTCCTCGCAGGCCCAGAAGTGTCATGCTTTAGGAACAAATGGCAGCAGAACATCAATAACATCGTGCCATATTGAGTCGTTTTTTTTCTTTCTGACATTTAGATTTTTTGGCAGGAGCAAAAATATCACACTCGATTTAGGCATTTCACTTATAGCCTTTTTTAAAAGCTTCTGACATTTAGTTTTTTTTACACAGGCGCTAGAGTTCAAACGCGTCACCTTCGCCATGTGTTTGGCGGCTGTCTCTGTTTTTTAAAATGAACTCTCCAGAGCCAGAAACTGGTAAATTGACCTAGAAAGAAAAATAGAGAATGGTCTTTTGTTTCCCCACACGATTCTGTTTGTAGGACAAATAATGTCCAGGTGCTCCTTCATGAGCATATCACGTTGTTACATTTTGTGCTTGTGACCAGAATGAAGTCAAAATTGTGTCTTAAAAATGTGCAGCAACTGTGTTTTCTCTTGAGTTGTCAGAAGCTCCTGGGCCTTTCTGGAAACGGTTTCCTGCTTGTTTGACACTTTGCATGATTTAACAATAAGAACTCGTTTCGAATCTGGGGTGTGAAAGCAGTTGTTGAGGTGGAAGATGCCCCCTAACACACCCGTGTCTGTGTTCACCTTTCTTGACCAGTGCTCTTTGCAACAACAATATCCTCTCCTGTCGTGTCTTCTAGGTTCAGGACACGTCGTTCATCCTGTGCATCGTGTATGTGCAGCCAGAAATCCCAGTGAAGCACCTGAAGAACCTGAACACAGCTCCCAGCTCCAAGCTACTATACCACCGTTTAGACCTGCTGGGTCAGCCCAGCTCCTGCCTGCACTTCAAACAACTTGCCACAGTTGGTAAGGAAAGCACCAAAGTCCACAGCACTGGATTCATATATGACAAAGTGGAGTAATAAATAAGTCTTACACACTTTATTTTTACCCATAGTCAGCTCTAAAGCATTCATTAGCATCTCTCAATGTCCCTCTTTCCCCTTCTGTCTCTTTCCCAGAGTCCCCCACAGTGATGTTGGCAGCTGGGAGTTTCTCCTCTCCCTACGAGCACCTCAGTCAGCCAGAAACAAAGCGCATGGTGGAGCACTACACCGCCTACCTGAGTGATAACACCAGGCTCATTGCCAACCCAGGTCTCAAGGTATGCAAGCATGGGAACACAGAGGCAACTCACGGCTAAAACAGCCTGTAGGCGCACACACACAGGGTTAATGTTGTGTACCTGACAAACACATGGCACATAGCCAGCCGTGCTATAGACGTGTACACAGATATCCACAAGATGTCCCAAGATAGTTGAAGTGTTTAGAAGGACTTTTTAAATGCAACTTTAATTCGTTGTCTTACAATATCTGGTGAGCAGGTTTTTCCGGCCGCTTACGTTACAGCTAGAATTCACACATTTTAAATGAAGGTCTGCACCTTTAAGAAGGGGACAAAGCCCCACGTGGTTTTGGCAGTCTGTGTGCATTCCTGTTCTGGGGGGAGTATGAGGTTAGAGTTTGAACTCTAAGCCCCAGTTCCAGCTCTGATTCCCAGGCTAGTCTTAAAGGCCCCCTCCAGTGACCTCATCACCCCTTTCAAACTTACAAGCTTCTCAGAAAATGGTACAGAGATGTGATTTTTCAGGGCTTTAGGCCTAAAGGAGTCCCATTCATTCCTGAATGCTGGTTCTCTTAGCCTTGTTATTTGTGATTTCTTGATTTATATTTTCACAGTAGATCTTAAAACATCAGGTATCAGTCTTTAGAAGCAACACAGAAGCATAATTTCAAGTTTAGGTGTGTTTGAATTAGCAGGGGTCACCTTTTTATTTCCATTTTGTTTGTGTACATTGGACTTGCCTTCAGGCCAAACTCAGGTCAAGACTTACTTTTCTACTCCTGTCTCAACTTTCTTCTCCCGTCCTTGTTTACCTCTTCCTTCCTTTTCTATCTCCTTTGAATTCACCCTCACCGTCTCTCTTCCCTTCCTTTCTCTCTCTTTCTTTCTGTCTCCCTGCATCCTTTCATCCCTTTCCCTCTGCAGTCCTCTGTCAGGAACGAGGTTATGGCGACCAGTCATGTCACGGATGAGTGGATGACACTAATGGAAATGAGTAGCCTCAACTGCTACATTGTGCGCCGTTACATAGCAACGCCCAGTGGGGTGCTCCGGATTTACCCAGGATCACTGATGGACAAAGCCTTCGACCCGACCCGCAGACAATGGTGAGGCTTTGTGTGTGTGTGTGTGTGTGTGTGTGTGTGT
>JAVQJD010082381.1:0-10364 GCA_036023655.1 Nannoperca australis | reverse complement strand
GATTTTTAAATGCGCTGGAAAATAGCCCGTTTTGTACACAATTGAGGTGATGCGATGCCCAGTAGTGCGTAAGTGTGTTTCTGTATACTATTTCTCCAGCCGTGGTCACGTGGTGTCATAAATTATGGTATTAGAGGTATTTATTGAAGTTGTACTAAGTAGGACATCACTGAAGGCCTAGGTGTAAAATGCACGGCCCGCCACTGCCCAAGCCTGATAGTTGGTTAATCAATTTGACGATCCGCTGATAATTAATCAACTTCTCTGTCAGTAATCTTTATTTTTTGCAAATTTTTTTTGCAAAGCTGGTTCCAGTTTTTCTGTTGTGAGCATTTGCAGCTTGTCTCTAACTGCATTTGTATCGCATTTTTCCCACAGGTTACTGCAGTTCAAAGTGCAGATGATAGAGTAGATGTCTTTAGTTTGAGCTTGGGAGAGCATTTTTTGCTATTTTTATGGTCAAAATTATTGACTGAACAATCAAGCAAATGTGCAGAATGTGTTGTAGCCCTAATGCTATACACATACTATGTATGTTTGTACATCATTAATATTAAAGCGATGAGTCTTCCACAACTTTTTCCTATTGATTCCTATTTTCTATTTTAACGGAGTATGTTTGGCTTTCTTTTTACTCTTCTCCTTTATGATCTGCTATATATTGGAGCACATTCTTTGCAAAGTAATTGAGATGCAAATTAGTTATAATGAAGTCAAAAGTATTATTATTGAAGTATTTCTCGTATCTGACTTCTGAGACCTTGTGGCTTTAATGCTTTATATCCACTAGATGGTGCCATAATCTAACTTCTGAAAGGTAGTTTCAATAGGACAAAGACTCGACTGTTTTCACGGCCTCCCTGCAGATTTTAGTAAGATTTCGTTGATATTAAACTACACAAACATATTACAGAATGTCACAACCATTCCTTTGTTTGACATGCTGGAAAAGCACATACTGACAACTCAATAAGAAAGAAACGGAGAAAGATTACTGAAACTATAATCAAAAAGCATGTCCCCACTATTTGTAGCAAATATGCTGGAAGCTCGACATCAATATAGCAGGGGGTGATTGCTTGAGCAGAACTTGGGGGAATGACACAAATGGCTGTGAGGTCGGCAACATAATTCTGAAATGCACAGATAAATCAGAAGTGTTCAGGGCCGGTGGTCCAACCAGCCACCTGATGTTTCCTCTCCATTGTTCTTTAATTCTTTAATTCCTCCCCCCAAAAGCTGGGGGGAGAAATTAAAGAATTTAACATTTTTATTTTAAATTCTTTAATTTTTTAATTAAAATTAAAGAATTTGTTAAAACAAGACTCCTTGATGTAACTTTAGAAACAGGAAATAACACATTCTTCCTCTTGCAAATGAAAACGTAAGCAATGATACTCAGCATTTGCTGCTCCACCAATAGCTTATGGTGATTAATGTTAGCTATGTTGGCAAGCTATTAGATAAGGATATTGCTTGTATAATTGAAATTGAGCCGGTTCTCTGACTACCCTTCTCTACTTGTGCTACTGTTACACTGTTTTATTATCCTGCAATGGAGAGGGAAGTCCCTCCCCTTCCAGTGGAATGGTATCTGTAGCCACAGTGGCTGCTATCTTACCAAGTCTTGCTTTAAACATGAGCAGAAATGGTATATAGGTAAAGAAATCACACCACTTGTTTCATGTCAATGTTGGTTGACCTTGCTGGGCCTGATCTCGCCAAGTTTATACAACGTACAACATATTGTGGACTGGGTCTCATCCAGGAAGTTTCATGGCAAGAAATTTTGATTAGCCATTCACAGTGCCCTGAGGATGAATCCTACAGACTTTGGTGCTACCCTGACTTTTTCTCTAGCGCCACCATGAGATTGACATTTGTAGTTGAGAGTGCAATATCTCGACAGCTGTTAAATGGATTACCATGCAATTTGCTTCACACATTCATGGTCTTTGTGAACTTTGGTGATCCCCTGACCTTTTATCTAGCACCATCATCGGGGTGGTACTTGAATTTGCTGAATCTATCGGTTCAGTTTGGTTTTCTTTACAATGAGCATGACTGCCTCACATAGCTGCTAACATGGCTTTAAACTCTTAATCTTGCTTGAAACTAAGGAATCTAGCATATAGATAGTGGTACAGCCAAAATGCCAAGTCAATGACTTGTTTTTCATGGCTGTAATCAACTTCTAATTCATTCTGCTCTTGTGGACTACTTGATGTGAAATCAAATCAGAAGGTAAACGCAGAAATGTGATTGACTCTTGACAGCTGATAGCCACAAAAATGTAGCCAGGACTTTCTTCTGAGGATGAGTACAATGTTTCTGCAGTTGATCCTCCCTGTATAATAACAATGGACTTCATGCCACTGGTTAATTGTGTTGCTGAAGGTGTGAATTGATGATTAAAAGTGATTAATTGACATTGAGCATTTCATCTGATCAGTTAACATCCATTTAGCCAAGCTTTCATTATACAAAACCTTCATCAGAGCACACATCAGGTAGATCAAAAGCTTGGCTTAATGAATGTATATTGTGTTAATCAAAATGTGAATTGGGCTCTGGTATCTCCGTCTCAGCTGGGTCAACATGCCCACCGTGCATTATTGACTTGCATTGTCAGAAGTAGTTCATTCTGACTGACCAAACATTTTGTCATAATCTAAATTTTTTTGCAGTGTACCACAGGCCCTAAGACCTTCCACAGGCTACCCCAGCATACTGGAGAGCCAGGGCACTCAGAGGGCATTCACACCTTAAGTTTTACAACTGGTGCATTTGTCTGTCCCAGGCTTCTATTGCTCCTGTGACTCAGTCCCTGCTTTGAAGTGACCTTCTCTGTTGAATGAGGCGGTGGAGAAATTTAGGGTTTTCTCTGAATGTGAATACAGCACACCTTGGGGCGCATATGACCTGCCGGAAAACACAGAGCGTAAACCTGGATGAGATTGTCTTTACAGTCAATCAAGGGTTAATGTGACATTAATTTAATTATAGTAATCCAATAGTGCTAGTAATTAGGGATTAGTGTTTACTGGGACTGCACATTAAAGAATAACTTATGTTTATTACCCCTTGGGGCATATTTGTGCAGTTTTAGCAATTTTTAAACAAGTTGAGCCAGATTACTGTTTCTGAACCAGTGGTTCATATGGCACACAGCACCAATTCAGGCTTTGAAAGGATTTTTTGGTAATTGTTGTTGTTGTTTTTTTTCCTGCTGTACCAATGTGCAGAGAAATATTGAAATTTAAAAATAAACTAACAAAACACAGTATGATTGGTTAAATGTATTTCTTGCATTTACAACATTTTCAGCCTCTTGATGGGGGATTGAAGAGTGTATTCCAAAGATTTGATTCCATCATCCGAAGACTCCTTGTCTTTACATTACATTTAGGCATTTAGCAGATGCTTTTATCCAAAGCGACTTCCAAATAAGAGCTTTGCATAAAGTGCCATAGAACCATGATCGAAAACAAGATGTCTCATCAAACTTGTAAGGGCTGGTGAAGAATCACAAATGCTATAGGGAAGTACATTGCTGCCAATAGCAGAATCAATAAAGCATTAAATCTAGAAACAGTTTTTCTCTGTACATTCTCAAATACAACACATTCAATAGAATTCCACTAATAGCGTACAATATGCTATACTTTGTAGAAAGTAACATCTTTTAAGTGGTGGTGTATTCCCAGAACAAATTAGTCTTTAGTCTTTGTGGCCAGAGATGTTTCTCTGATGGATGTGGGGAGATGGTTCCACCACTGGGGAGCCAGACAGGAGAGAGGTCTGGGATGTGAGCAGGCGTCCCTGAGAGAGCGAACTGCTAGGTGCTTTTCAGAGGCAGACCGTAGTTGGTGGACGGGGGTGTAAGGCTGGAGGATGGTCTGGATGTAGGTTGGTGCAGTCCTGTTCACCGCTTGGAAGGCCAGTACCAGGGTCTTCAATTTGATACGAGCAGCGACGGGTAGCCAGTGAAGGGAGATGAAGAGAAGAGTGACGTGGGTGTACCTCAGTACGTTGAAGATCAAACGTGCTGCTGCATTCTGGATCTTCTGGAAGGGACAGATTACACAGGCTGGGAGAGGCAAGGATACAAGTTGCAGTAGTCCAGCTTGCAGAGCACAAGTGCCTGGACCAGCAGTTGGGTTGAGTGCTCCGCCAGATATCTCCTAATCTTCCGAATGTTGTAGATGGTGAATCTACACGATCGGGAGACTGCAGCAATGTGGTCCGTGAGGGTGAGCTTGTTGTCAATGGTGACCCAAAGGTTCCTGGCTGAGGGCGATGGAACGACCGCTGTGGAGTCCAGGGTGAAGGAAAGCTCATGGGAGATGGATGGAGAAGCAGGGATGACGAGGAGTTCCGTCTTAGCGAGATTCAGGAGGGCATCAGTGACCGACAGGAGGGCAGTTTCTGTGGAGTGGCTGGACTTAAGCCTGATTGGTTGGTCGAGCAGGATGTTCTGTTTGAGGAAATCAGACAGTTGATTAAAAACAGGCCGTTCAAGTGTTTTGGACAGAAATGGTAGCAGAGTCTTGATTTTCGTGTGTTCCAAAAATGACAAAGCCAGCTCACACAGATGGGAGGTTGGGAGTGGCCATAGTACACATGAGCTTGGTCAAGGATGGATATCCCTGTCCCCACATGTAGCCAAACCAAAGTCTGTAAAGCTTCAAGCTTAAGGCTGACACATGCACAGGACTTGTTTGGAGATGATTGGGTGTTTGTTTCTTTTAAAATCAGTTTACTTGATGCGCAGGTCTGCACAATGAGTAGTTGAGACTTGGGAAGTGCGGAGAGGTTTATAGAGATGTATCTGCATGAACAAATCTCTCCTCACTTGTTTCTTTCTGCTCTACACCCTCTATTTTCTACTGTTATTCTTTTTTCAATAACTTTATTGAGCAGTGTAACTGTATCAAAAAGCAATTTCCCTTCTGGGATTAATAAAGTATTTCTGATTCTGATTCTATGTACCTGGACAACTCGTGAAATGGAAGTGTTTTGAGTTACTATAACAACCAGCTGTGATGTTTGAATCCCCTCATTCAGTTCAAAGTTCTGTAGTTTTCTAACCTCTAAGCTTCAGTAAGTTTGCTGGTAAGTGAACACATCATAACACTTCATACATTCTGATTCTCACTGGCTTCCGTTCAGTACTACATTCACCATACATACCTTGAGATAACTTATGTTGTGATTTGGCACTGTATAAATACAAGTGAATTGAACTTATTTGTGATTGTTTTTAATGAGCTTGAAGAGGAAGTAACGTACTGTGGATCAGAGCTCCACTGCTAAAAGCTACTGATTCAGTCAGTTGTAATGGTGATTCAGTTCATTTGGAAGATATGTTGATGATGATTTGCACACACATGTACATAAATTCCCTGTGGGAGCAAAGGTGTTTGATGATGCATAGATGCAAAGAAGTATACAGTAGCAAGGTGCCTTAAAGGGCAAAGATCAGTTGTTTAAAACCTGCCTGTTCATCTGACTGCTTGTGTTTTTTGCTCCGCCTGAGAAATGTTTGCTGCTATCACACATCTTATCACACTTATTATTATTATTATTATTATTATTATTTACAAAAAATATGACCCAAATTGTATGAAATGGTGGGTGGTGAAAATGTCAAACCTACAGATGGTTCAAACCTTTTGGTTTCTAAACTAATGACTAAAACCTGCTAATGCATCTATTTCTTGAATATATTTCAAGTAGTTTTCTTGTGCAGTGTTCGTAAGACATGGTTGCGGTTATAGCTTCTATGGATTGCTTCACCTTTGTTTTGAAAGAATTTCCCCTTTTACCTGTGCATGACAGACTGATGTAAACTGCATGAAGGAATGCCTATTGAGGTGATTAAAGGAACAGAAAGCAGGTGATATTTAAGGGGGGGGGGGATTTGGTATGTGAGTACGGACTTCTTGAAACAGGAGGGTGGAGAGTGAAATCCCAGCCGTGTTAGTATGGGGCTCAAACCACTGTGGATGAGGCTCCTGTAATCCTGTAGCACAGTCCCATCCTTTTACATTCATGGTCTACTGTTATTTATGTCAGCCAGTCATCACTCACACATACTGCAGGGATGGTATCCTGGTCAATTTGGCTTCTGTGAAAAAGCAAGCCCATTGAGAGGAATGACAGTGAAGGATTTAGAGGTGATCCAGACAAGGATCAGGTTCCTGCTCTACTTTCATCTGTAGAGGAAAACTATAGTATACTATAATAGTGCTCCCCCTTTTTTTCCTTAAGGGTGGGAAGTAGATGGGAGGCACCTGAAACAGTGTTGTGCTCACCTTTTCAATAGGAATTACTTTTCTTGTCAGATCTGAATGTGGGATTAAATCTTTTGAGCACACCCACTTTGTAGAAGCTGAATGCGAAATAAAGGGTGCTATTGTTCAACGGTGGCTCTCCCCCAGGGCCCTCACAGCTCCCCGGCCTTCCCAGCCACCTCACGCACTCTCTCAACCCTGAACCGGCAATTAGACGGTCAAATCAAAACCCTTGCACTCAGGACTAATTGTTTCTAACATGCCTTTGTAAAGGGCCATGTTGTTTCCCATTCAGGGCAGCTTCCCGGCCTCCTTGTGTGTCAGATAGGGGAAGGCATCGTTCCAGCCAGGAGATAAGCCACAGGCTTTTTTTTTTTTTTTAATGCCTCAGAGTAGACTTCATTTTCACCTTCCTTTCACGGTTCAGGTGCACTTGTGTATTGAGGCGGTCAGCATTTGCAGTGGGTGGGTTGGCCTGACAGGATACAGTACCTCACAGGATGTCATTCATCGGCGGCTTCCAGAATGTGTTAAAAAGGGTGTGTATGCATGTGTGGGGATTTCCCCACTATCCTGCATTTTTCTTTCTTTTCTGCACTTTTTTAAAGGCTTAAACAGCTGTCAAGACATGGAATACATGACTTGTTTAAAGACAGTGTGCCTGTAATGATGGAGGGGCAACAGTCACTTGTTTTTTTTTTGGTCTTCTGGTCTAGGGTTAGACTGGTGCAGTGTGCTGGTTTGGCATGTTAACATTTATTAAATTCTGGACAACAGTTACTCCATGTGAATGTTATCAACTGCCAATATTATGGAGATTCCTCCATGATATGACATTATTTGGTCACTTCACCTAGTTTGATAATCACTTCAAGACTTTTTTCAATTGAAGGCAATGTAAGATATTGATTAACTCCATATGTAAATTTATTCAGAAAAGTATACATTACACATTTTATTCCAAATAACATCATTTTTGCCACACCTTTGTAATTAGATTTAAGATATTTTTGAAATAACATTAAAGTTAATGCTTCATTGTTTTTTGGCCACTGTAAACACATTGTAGCTATATTATCCTCTCGAGAGAGCAAAGAGGAACTGCAGAGTTGGTGATTATTCTCCATGGGTTTGTCACTAGAAGCGAGCACTTCAAATTACATATTTGATCCATTGTTAATATGAAAATATTAACATAGTTTGGGAATTAGGTTAAGTTTATGGTCAAGTAAATTCCTTCCTCCTTTAAAATATGTATAGTGATGAAAATATAGTTTACAGTCCTTCCTGAAGGTTCTAATGTTAAGATTTTGTTGAAACACTTTTAGAGAAGTGTTGCTTAAACTGTGTAGTCATTTTGGAAGACATAGTTTAGGTGTTTCTATTATTTAGCCTAGCCTCCTTGATATACCTGTTGTGGATAATAGAAATAGTATAGCACTATATGCAGTAAATACAACAGCCATACATATGATACCTTTGTTTCTTTGGTACATTACACCTTACCAGGTGTTCTACCTGGAATGCAAGTATTTGGTTTGTCAGCGCAGCAAGATTCCAGCTTCGTACAGTGCCAGAATGACCCTTTCTGATGCAACAGTCTGAGTGTTTTGCTGCCGCCCACTGCAACAGCACCTCCACATAGTAGTGAGGCGTAAAGCCTGCATTTTGGCCTCAGTGCTGTCATCTGTGTGAAAGACTACATCTACCTGATGTGTGCTCTTCTGGAAGAGCTTCTAATCCGGAAAATATTTCAGTTGAGAGATTTCATGTGGTGCGGTGGTTTATTATCAGTTGCACTGTGACATGCATGAAATTACTGGGAAAACAATATTTAGCCAGTTATTATTCTAAATCAATAAACATCAGTGCAAAATGTAGTCAACCCTTTAAAGCATGAACATGATCAGTTCAGCAATAACCTGTGTTGTGCTGTGATAAACACACCTGTGTCACAGTGGGAACAATTGCTACATTACAACTATATTAGTCACTGTTGTGTGTGTGCACGTGCAGATAGAGTTCATATGTGATGTAGCGTCAGAACAGTGAAGTGACGTGTGAATGGCATCACTTATCAGGAACTGGAAATCTCCCCCGTTTATACTCTGAGATGTTTATATTCATGTATATAATGTATCATTATTCAAGGGCAAGCCAACTTTATCATAAAAAGTAATACTTTATCAAATAAAGCATCTACAATACAAATATCCAGGGTAAACCCCTGTATTCCCACAGTAAATTACAGTAAATCTTTCATTTTGAAGATTCTATGATTACTCCCAGAATACATGCCATTACTCTATTTGGAAACTTGTCTCTCTCTTAACAGCCCCAAACAGCCATGATGGATGAGAGGTTGTCCTCGTTCATCTTGTTCTTCTTTGGTGTAAAAGACACTGTCAGGAGTGGGTGCCTGGTTCTTTCTATCTGTGACTGACCTGCTGTCTGCACCAGCCCTGACAGCAGAGAGCTGCTTCTGTTTGAATTGGAGTGTGACTGGAGCTATACGGGGCGCTATGCTTGTCCATCACTGCCCCCACACACACGCACCCTGCTGTGGACCCCTATGTCTGCTGCTCAGCCTGTCAACCTGTGGGGGGGGTGCTGAAGTGAGGTATAGGCAGACATTTTCTCAGGAATGCTGGGAGCTATCAGAAGTAACATGTAACTGTATCCGCTGTCAGATCTCAGGCTTTATCTCTGCTCGGCTGTTGACTGCTCCCTCAGTCTACTGATGCCTCCTGTCTGAACCTGAGAACCTTGCTGGGAGATGATCCTCCTGCCTGCATCCCTGCAGACATTTTTTCACATCAGGACATTGGGATGAATCCACACTTGTAAGAACCCCTGTGGTTTCATTTCAATTGTCTGCAGCAACAGCTCTTAAGGATCTGGAGATATTCAGGGGTACTTTAGAGGCTTCCAGGGGGTCCTGCTAAGAACAGAAATATTTAGAAATGTTTATTTTAGTTATCAATGAATGTGTCAATTATCATCTTGATTAATCAATTCATTGTTTGGTCTCGAAAATATCACAAATGGTCTTTAACATGCCAGAAAATGATACAAATTTGCCAGACCCAGAAATGACGACTTCAAAGTACTTGTTTCTTCTAACCAACAAGATATTCAATTTACAATGTTCTAAAACAAATCAACTCAGGAAATCCCCACATTCTAGAAACTGTAATCAGAGAATGATTGGCATTTTGGCCGTGCCAGCTGCATGGTTGTAGGGATGGCAATGTGGGTCAGTGGGGCCACGACTTTGATCCAGACTGAAATATCTCAACATCGATTGGATAGAGTTTCATGAAATTCTGTACAGTAAGTCGTGCTTCCCAGAGGATGTATGAGACAACCAAACTACTCAAACTAATCAGCCTCAGCTGTACTCACCTTACTGTGTTTAATGCTAATTAGCAAATGTTTGCATGTGAAGAAGCATGGTATAGGCTATAGGCTGCATGCTAACGTTGTTGTGAACATGTTGCCATGCTAGCATAGACATATGCTAAGTACAGCCTCACAGAACTGCTGGCATGGCTGGTTTAATGCTTCATTTCTTTCTTTCTTGACTTTTAATTGATTAATTCTTGAGCTATTTTCTGTCAATGGACTAATTGTTTTAAATGAAACCATTTGGGAAACTCTGCTGCATAACTGGTTCTGGACAAAACTCATGAAACAATGTGCTCATAAAAATCTGACATTTTGATTTCATATCCTCTTCAACGGAAGCCGAGAGCAGCCATGCTTGCAATAATTTTTTTTAATGCCGTTATCTCGAGATCACAAGTTAATTTTTCCTTTATATTGAGATCACGGGATGATTACACAATTGAGCCTTCAAGATCACTGCCATGACTGTCGTCGAGGATTCATAACTGGAGAAACAGCAAGCTCAATTTGCCACTGACCACTAAAATAAGCCCAAATTAACGTTACAGTATCGCCAGCTTGTGCATGAGTAAATATGAAGTATAACATAATATTGCTGTTCCAAACAGAACTGTGCAATCATGTAGAATACGTATGTAATAAAAAAAAACACACATTTCT